>KZ345919.1:53097-73019 GCA_002352805.1 Teladorsagia circumcincta | reverse complement strand
ACGTCCGCGCTGGGAGCAGGTTGGTTTTTCCCCCCCTTTCTTGGCTTAGATTTCAAGTTCAAGTTATCCTTCAAGTCATCTTAACGATCCAAGTTGAAGGTGTGTCGGATCAGAGTCAAGTCTTGCGGGGTCACCTACGGAAAGACAAGTTGCTCCTCGCTGGTTTGTCTAGCAATAGAGGCTTTCGGATTTTCTGCAATAAAGCTTCCGTTTCTAAATCGTGTACTTATTCAAGAAAATACCGCGTGGCGTGGATCACTATCCATTGGGCGAGCTAGGTACACGAGAAGACCACCTCGAGTAATTACTTCATGCAGCACCACTTGCCACTACTTCACTTCCCCTAGCACACTAATGGAGCACTGTCTTTATTGGAGTCTAATATCCATGGCTGCAGTACGTAGCAATTGGGGCGTTTTCTTTCGGAAAGCTTCAGCCAAAATGAGGCTGCTTTTCAAATTTTTCCTGCACGCTTAGACTTTTGTTTCTGCTAACCTCTTCAAGATAAGGTCGTTGTTGAATTCATCCTCCCTTCAATAAAACAAGTATTATTCAAGGTTATTCGAACTCTCAAACAAATGTTCTTGAGCGGTGAATCTTCATGAAAGTTCCTTTGCCATGGATAAAGTAAGATGAGAGCCCATGCCTTCCCATACGTACGAAGAAGCAAAGCAAGCTCCCAAACTGTGAAGCAGTGTAAGGATTAAAGAGCAAAGCGAAAAGCTTCCGCAAATCTTCTGCGAGCTCCTTTCATACCTCTTGCTGATAACTTACTGTTCCACTGGGGACTATTAAGCCTTCACTGGTGGCCCGCTCCTTGAAGCTGAACTGGATTTTTACCGAAATTTTTCTATGACCGGAGATTTGGCAGGAAAGTAGTTTAGGAGATAGGACTCGGTAGAACCCGAATACCACAGTTGTTTGACGCGAAAACACCTATCGACTGCGCCATAATTGCCAGAACACCTTGGATCACCAAATCTGCTGGAAGCTTATTGTCAGGGGTGGTTTGACCCATAGAACAGGAATATCACATCAGTTTCGCGTATGAGGTTGTAGGCTGCGCCGCAGGCGCTGGCGCAAATAAATTTCTAGCACACGCGCCCGTGGTGTTTTTGTGTGAAATGATGATCTTCATGTTGTACGGGTCAAGATAATTCCGGAGACAGCTTTAACCGCCAATTCTACACTCATAAACAAATTTCGAATAAAGTCTGGCTCAATTTTCAAGGAGTGAAACGTAAATATTGCCGGTATACTGTCCCACGTTTTTTTTGATTTTGCTCTTTTGGTTGAAACACTTAATTTTCAACGGTGAGGTCATGTACTTAACTATTGCTTTTCATTCTCGTTAAGGCAGAAGTGGTGTAGTGGCAGGTGGCGCAGCTTACCATGCGCGCGGTCCGGGGATTGAATCCTGCGTCGTGCGTCGTCTAGGCCAACCAAGTCTTCAGTTCCTCCGGGGTCGGCGATTGGACCAGACTCGTCTCAGAGGATTAAAACACCGACTTGTACATTAGCTGGCCTCCGCAATTCATCGAATAGGCCAATTCTCATTCAAACTGCCACTACGGGTCTACAAACGGAAGTACATAGAATGCGTACCTCATCTCAAAAAGGAGCTGATCATCGGAATGATTGAATGATTTTTCCGTATCTACAGAGAAAAACGCTCTGTTCGAAAAGTAGCTGTTAACATGATATTTTCTGTTGCTGTGGAAATGATAAAAGCTCAAACGTGAGCGCGTTCTGTGTAGCGCGCTTTTTTCAGCATGGTCTCGCGATGTGAGAATGCAATTTCCCTCTTCTAAATCTGTCGTTAGCAGTAAAACTCAGTAACCAGCGGGATCAAATAATTCCGGTAATCATGCTCCTTATTGTTCTGATTAAAGTCGCATGAATGCTGGCGTTAAAATAGCGCATTTTGTCACCGCGCTCAGAGAACGTCTCGAAAACAACCACGTATTCCTTTCTGTGTCATAATGACAAGCATCCGAAAATATCAGTGTGATATACATATGAGATAAAATAGTACTCTGCAATCCCTGAGAAAAAACCATTTTCGGAAACACGCTGCTCCTTACTAGGATTATATTCCATTCTGATCGGAATAACGCATATTGTAGTCACACACTTCAGAGAACACCTTGAAAAGAAGCAGCTTAGTCACTACGACGCGATTTTCAAAAGCTAACCCAAGCTAACGCTGTCTCTGCGATCTAATCACTCGCCGCGATAGACCTGAAGCGAGTGGTTAGATAAACAGTGGGCGTTCCGCGCCAATAGCGCCGAAGGGGTGGCCACCCTAGATCATTGGGGGGTCCGCACTTTTGGGGGTCCGCCTGTCTCTCGACTAGGTCAGTTTCTCTTTCTTCGGCTTTCGTTCTTATCATGGGATCCTGTGTTGAAAGGCAAAATTCGGGCTTAGACCAACCTAATAAGCCTTTAGAATGGCTAGAAGTGCGTGGAACACAGCTGCAGAAAACGCGCCACGTCCCTGCATCAAATCGTGTCACTAAAACGCTAGCCGCCAAGGATTAGGCACGCTCCTCCAGTTGAGACACGCCCCGCCCACCGCTCGATATCTTGTCTGCTTCGCAATGTTGATCTGCTACGCTATCTCCACTCGGGATTCTCTACCGCTCTCCGCGCTCACATGATCTCTCATCCCTCAGCTGATTTTCTGAACTTCCCCGCAACGTGGAGCAGAAAGCTCGTATTTCCCGTGTATTTTACGATTTTTTCTCTTTTTTTCTCCTCTGGCGGTCCACCACCCACCACTACTTTCACACTTGAGTAGAATCACCTCACCAGTTTGATCTTGAATTTTGCCTTCGAAGCGGCGTTTTCTCATCAGCTATTCTCTTCGAGGAAAAAGATAAACCGTAGGTTTTGGCTGGCCAATCTTTATGAAGCCCAAAGTCGGACTGGTGGGCTCCGCACTAGAATCACACAATTCAATCCATGAGCTTACATCCCGCCTTTCTAGTCAATCCAGTCGTTACGAGTAGTGAGGGTGACGGAGAACGATTCTCCAGAACGCTATCTTGGATTGCATATGGCTTAATGTTTTACTTTCCCACAATCGAAAGCCAACCGATATGGAGAAATTGCGGTTACTCAGTCTCAGTTCATCACTGAGCGAGGAGATTGTGTTTGGTTTGTGTTGTTCCTGCTCTGCTTGTTTCTTCGAAATTTCAGTAATCATTTCTAGCAAAGGCATGGTTTCCAAGAAATGAAATTTCGGAGAATCCCGCGTCGGAGTACATGAAGGCTCCCTTCGCGTTTCACATCGCAAGCCTTCGATATTTTCAACTCTGCTCTTCTTCTGCCTATGCAAGGTAGCTCGCCGTTTATGGATTTATGAACTCTTACTTCGAGCTTCCCCCGAACTCTTCGAGCCGTTTACCATGATGCTGTCAAATCTGTAGTCAATTTATCATGGTCCTCGTTGAATCGCCGTGGATTCGCTCTTTGGACAATATTCAGGACCACCCTTTGCCGTCGTAAAGGTTCCATGTGTACGCAACTGAAAGTCGTATGACAGTCTGGCGAAGCATCCTTCGGAGACGGCAGATCTCGGAAGGAAACCTTCAGGCAGCGCTTAGGCTGGAAATTTTACTAGTTTCGTATTAAGTGGGCCATTCATCAAATAAAAATTCTTGAACCCATGAAATCATAGAATTATGTACAATACACGACGGTGAAAGCCTAGTAGTTTCAGCTTTGCTCAATTTTTTCAGCAAATGTATTTCCTGGTGCTCAATCTGGTCACCATATACAGGCTCCACCTTGTGTTTGATTGGATGCCTTCACTGTCAAATGTCCATGCACTTACATCTTCGCTCATTTCGCTTCCACCTTTTATAGCATAAAATAGCAAAACAAACTAATCTCGAGTCTCAATTTTGAAGTGGTATATGTAATTTGAGTAGAAAAAAAGTAAAATTCAAAAAAAGAAGTTTAAGTAGTTTGTGTCTGTCTTCGAGGTGAGAAGAATCGCGAAGCAGTGTTGTCCTGGGTTTGTCATTACACGAAAGTGTAATCTGGCCTCAAAATGTCGCAACTCATTTCGTCCAGGTTTTGTGGAACATACGAGGAATTCCGTGAAGCAATTTCCCCCCATTTTCTCAAGCCAGGAAAGGGAGCATAGATAAACCTTCCTCGAAATTCGTTCATGCGTCAAAAGTACAGCAATTGCAATCTGGTGAAGCGTTTACCTCGCTTTCTCTTCTATCTCGGCTCTTTGCTGGCGTTCACGTTCTTTTCAACTGCGACTGAAGGTGTTTCACAAGTTTTTGTTTCCAGTATTATCCCTATAAATAGCTAGCTCGTCAGGCTGCTCCGATTCTTTTCATAGTTGAACCTGCTTCACTTATATATGGAGGTTGTCGAAGCTCAAAATGTAGCACAACGCGCTGATTGCGTGGGCGGGTATTGCTAGGAAAGTACGGTGAAGTATTGTAAAGAGGTGGAGCTAACCAATGAAGTTTCCATGGCGGCGGGGCAACAAACTCCGCCCACACGATTGGTGTGCAATGTGATTTAGAGGTTATTGACAAAACTTTGCCCCAGACGGGACTCGAACCCGCACCTCTTGCTTACCGGGCAAGCGCGCTACGCTACCTGGGCACCATTTCATCCCGACTCAGCTTTTCATTGTATACTCACTATAGCTCATAGTTTAGGATGAAATGGTGCCCAGGTAGGGTAACTTGTAGCGCATTTACCCCGTAAGCGAGAGGTGTGGGTTCAAAACCCGTATGGGGCGCACTTTTTGTTCACAACCCGGCATTCTTGTGATAAACAACTGAGATCTTCGAGCCGTAGTTTTTTCTACATTCCATGATTGCGGTTGAATTTAATTACTTTGTTTGGTGTAGGAAAGTGCGTTTGTTTGTTTCGCTCGGAAAATTCGAGTTCTCGTTCAAATAAAGTTGTGCACCAATCTAGTATTTGTTGATTAAGTTGAAGTCTCTCGTTTTCCTTCGGCAACATAGAGGACATTCTCAACACGTGCTTTTCTCCGTCCTTGTATGAGGTGAATCGAAATGGAGATCCTAGTTTTTTTTTTTCAACTGAATAGCCAATTGCGATGAAGTACTCGCCAAGAACGCATTAGCGGTCAAGTGGCTGCTGACAAAAAGCGGTAGACCGACAAAATGCCGAGGCGCTCTCTCTCTCTCGCTCTGTCAAAAATAGACCAACCCTTTCTATTTTAAGTCTATGGGCGATTTTGATTACTGTGGATGTGCTTTGTACCAGAGTTGAACTCCTACCCTTATACTTTGTCTCTCTTTGTGGAGTATAATTCTATCTCGTATTTGGAATGCGGTGTTCACGGACTGCGATTAGTACCTTTGTACCTAACCTTGGTTCTTTTAAATGCTTCCTACACTCTATGATTGCAGCAGTATTTGCTTGGTGTGAATTGTTCTCGAAAGAGTAGACACTGTCCTTTTCCTTTCAAGCATCCCGTAAACCTATTTCGTTTCTGCATTTGGTGGGCCTCCAAGTAGGAAAGCAAGCGTGGCACTCTTAACTATGTGATACGGAAGGGATCGGTGATGTTGGGCCGCTGTGGTTTGGGTCGTTCATTAATGCTAGCAGTGCTATATCACTCTCTGAAATAGGCTGGGCCCAGGGCTATCCTTCAAGTTGAGCTAATTCCATTTTTTATGAGGTCTTTCACTAGATTCCCTATAGCGTCCTCCCCCATTACCACCGCCATCATGTACACCCCCCCCCGACTATTCCAAAACATTTGTCGGCGGAAGGAACGGTGGGGGGGGGGGGTGTGGAGGAAAGCATGCATATAACCGTCGAAGCAGTGATTCTGTACATTTCCTACTATTCAGCTTTTTCTTCGAAACTGGTAAAAATTCCGGATTCCAAGTCGACATCACCTTACAAACACGACCTCTTCGAATTTCAGCACCGTGATAATCCTCAATGCCCAAATACGACACCCATTGTATTATACAATGTAATTCGTTTGGAAAGTTGAATACGGTATGACAAACTGCAGGGTGCAAGCTTTCTAAAAAGTACCCGAACGTTACTGAAAAGTCAGCGATTCAAAATTTAGTCCCGTTGCGATCTTTTCGGGGTTTTGCGGAGCTATTTTTCTGAAACCGCGACTATTAAACCTTCATACGATCATAACTTTGTTCAAACTCATTTCTTTGGGAACAAGTTTTGACAAACTACAGGATCCAAGCTTTCTAGAGAACATTCGAAACCTTCCTGAAAAGTCAGCAGTTCAAAAATTAATCCCGTTGCGACTCTTTTTGGAGGGGCATTCTTTGAGCCATTTTCTTCAAAACTCGGGTTTTCTGAGTTTCACTGGCCGATACCTCCGGGGAAAGCAATTTCGTGTTTAACGTAGGATGTGGTGGAAAGCTCCGAGCGTGCGCTTGCACCGACATCCACTGCCTTAATGTGCGCCATGCCCCGGTCGCGCTTTTGATTCGCTGATTAAGTTGAAAGCTCATCAAAGGCAGAATTTACGATGAAAACTCAACCCATTCCAAATTACTGTAGGGAGGTAAGTAGTACCAGAGAGGAAAACGGCTCAGAACCCGAGAAATGGGACCCCTTTCTTTCGCCTTGATGAATCTCAGCATTGATGAAACTCCCATCGCTGTGCCCTCTTCAACATAACGCTCTCTCCGCTATCCAATCAATCGCCGTGTATAGACCTGTGGCGAGTGATTCAACAGGCGGTGGGCGGAGACAGGCGGATGCGCCAAGATTGAGCCCTGCTAGCTCTCCGAGGTCAAATCTGCCGCTGTCGCTTGCGTGCCTTTCCGCACCCTCAGGATGTTCGCCGGTCTCCCCACCTGGCAATTTCTCCCTAACTCGACATTCGTCCTTTCCGTGGAGTCCTCATTTGAGAAGGAAGCGTGATTCATAGATGAACAGTATACACAACAAAGTGCATTGTGAACTATTCACATACTCAGTTTCTGTGCTGCGTTTGCTCGTTCCCTTCGTACCACTATCCAAGATCAATAAGATATTACCATGAATCTCACTCCCGGCCGCCGGAAGTGTACGACCCCCCCTGCTAGCTCAATCAAGTGCGATCCCCACCCTGTTGCTACTTGTAGCAATATGGGGGTGACCCTGCTTGCGAGGGCTACTTGTGCAGTATACACGGGAAGGGGAAAAGGGCAAAAAAGACCATTACGCGCATCACCAATCTTTTCTTAGGTGCCGCCGCTAATGGAGATTTATGAGAGAATCTTCCTTCTCCCTCTATACATGAGCAAAAACGGCTGCTTCGTCATTACTATCACCGTCTTCATAATGTGACGTCTCTGTCATCACCGTCGAGCTCAGGGGCATACATTGATCGCTTCAACCTGGAGCTGCTACTGATTTATTCAATCGGGTCGTTGATGATAGCTTCCCAAAGACGGTGACTCTGCCTTTGCAACACACCTTTCGACCAGCGTATGAGAAAAGGTAATGATCCACGATCTGTTAAAGACCTCGCCGAGATCGTACTTGTGCAAGTTTTTCGATAGAACGGAATGTGCGCTTCAATTTCCAAATGAAATTTTACGTTAAACTCCGAAAAAGTATAACATTGTGTTTTGAATGTGGAGGAGAGTGCCCCCTATCCCCCCTATTGAAGCGGGTTTAACCGTTGGCTCAGGTGAAAATCCAGTTGGAGGGGGCCACTCCTTAGTATCTTATCCTTAGCCCTAGAGATCACTCCTTTGAGCTGTCTAAGGATAAGGATAAGATAGTATATGGACGACTCATTTCAAGTGCACTTTTGATAAGGACCGGTCACTGTCTTACATTCCACACCTCCTGCCCACATCCTGCTCAATTTTCGACACCTCTTCATCCACCCTGCAGCTGCTCCACCCTTAGACCATGGCAACTCTCCAGTTCGTTGGTTGAGGACCGTTTCCTTGGACCATTGCCAGCCAAATTGTGAAAGCTCCCCTGGAACAAATTGTGAAAGCACCCCTGGATTACTCCCACACTACACCAGTTCTAATCACGAGTACACTTTAAATGATAGATTACGTGTCACCACTGCTCTCATTCTTATCTTGAGTATTAGAGAGCATCATGGAGTGGCCCCTCCCAACTGGATTTTCACCGTTGGCTCATTAAGGATAAGCGATGAAGCATTTGCCGTTGATCAATCCCTTTTAGGATACGGTACGCACTCTACTTCAATTTGTATGAGGTGGTGAAGAAAGTTCTTGCGTTTTTTGGTGTCCAATTTTTGGAGGCTTATTTTTTCTGACTTTGAGCAAGCTGCCACCGCTCCGTACGCCATTTTGGAAAGCTTCTTCTGCTCTATTTAGTAGTATGGTCGGCTTTGTTCTTTGGAAACTTCTTATGTATTTTTCAGAGCCTTGAATACTCGGAGGACAAATTTGCACGTTTTCCCTTTTCCAGCTCAAAACAGACCTGTAAGAAGCGGAGGCAGGTCAAGATATTACAGGTGCACTTAGCTGAGATTCACAATTAATATGCTCTCAAGAATGTGTTCAAACTGTCTTTGAAATGAGAGTGAAGTGAGAGCCTTGAAGGTGTTGATGGTGGTGGTCGGATATTGGACAATGTTAACGATTAGCCGGAAGCTCTCGTTTAAGAGCGCTTGCACAGTACTATTGAGAAGGTTCTTCCTATACTTATCGCACTTAGTTTGTGGTTTGTTGTTGTACGGGAAGAGATGGGAAGTCTAAAAACTTGAGTAGGGACGTCCAGTAACTTTGAGTAGGCGCGACAACGTCACCACTTTGAAGGTCGTTCCTCACTTTCAATTTGTTTTATGCAGTGAAAGCGACAAGCGTTTGCGGATTTTTTGCTACAGCATACGAGCCTTTGTTGAATGGATCGACTGCGATCAGGCTATACAAACTTTGCAAAATTAAAACTTGAACTGAAGGAAGGTTGGGGTGGTTTTCAGGAGGTCACCTGCTGGTGCTATTTGGAACCAGGTGGAAGTGTTATTGTAGGAAAGCACTTTCAACAATATATCAAAATAGTGCTGGAACTCAAGCGCATGCGCCCGGTATCCATTATAAAAGTACGGAGTCATCTCTAACGCACATCGCACAACCACCGCGTGCACATGTTGAACCAGCTGGGCTACGAATTAGCCCCGCTACCTTCTTACTCGCTAGAACCTTTGCCTCCTACGTGACACTTTCCCGATTACCTGGATAGCTCCCTGAACGAGTTATTCTCCAAAACAAATATGATGCTGAAGCGACCTTCGCCGAATGAATTGCCTGCAGAATTCCAAAATTTCACGAAACCGGCCAAATAATCCGTTCCTTATTGCCAGGGGATGAGATTCCAATGGCTTTTATTTCAGTCGAAGAAGTTCTGTATGAAACGAGATACATGCAGTTGAAGTTTATGGTTGAAAAACGCTAGAAATTTCTTCATGACCTAGCACATTAGCAGTGGCAATTTGAATACGATTTGGCCGATACGATGACTGGTGGCCACCCGATGAACAAGTCAGTGTTTTTATCCTCCAAGACGTCCGGTACCACTTAATCGATCCTGGAGGGATGGAAGGCTTGGTTGTTCCGCACGACGCACAACCCAGGATCTGACCTACGGACCGCGCGCATGGTAGGCGTGCCACTTGCCATTACACCACTTCCACCCATTGGCTCATGTACGACCCTGCTGGCTGCTGCTCCACTTTTGTCAAAATATTCTGGTTTGAATAGGAGCTTTGTTTTGATCGGATACATACGATTTCACTGAAGTTGCCCTCATGGTAGTGTAGTGACTAACTGAATGAATGTGGTTGTGAATCGTGCACTCATTGATTTCCTCTATCAGCCACTGTTCCCCGGTAACATTCCACCCTCGCTACAACCCGTAACAGTGCGCGACATCGGCCTCAAAGCAACTCATCCAAAATCGTCTCGAAAAATCTAACCATAGGGTGGAATAGAATAGTCCACATGCAGCACAGATGTGCCGTTGGGGCAGCTCGAAAGTGCACGACGACTGTGATAGAGTTTTACAAGGTTGTCTGGTGGCCACTAATTTGAGCTCTTAGACGAGTTAACTTGACTGTGTGCTGCTAGCTCGATTGCATGTAAACTGCGGCGCGTTCGAAGGAATGCTGCTTGTTTTTCGATTGGTTTTACTCACTCATATGTTTAACCATCGTATTTCATTGTTTGTATCAGTGCGCCTGCAATTGCGGTTGCATTTCTTGCCGGCTGAGCAAACTAGTTTAGACAACTCGTCCGAAACACTTGTCCCTCATTTCATGGGCGGAAAAGGCGGTGTTCTTGTTTTGGAGCTTCACCGACGGCTTTCTGTTTCTTTTTTTCCATTTGTCGTCATCCACTGTTTCATTATCGACCGCGTTCACCCCATCAAATTGAATTGAGGATGTTGCTTTAGAGTGTCCTATGATTTCTTTGATTGAGTACTGCTGCTAGTGAACCGCCATGCACTGTCATCAGCTGTCGCTGAGGGCTCTCCCTATTTTCAGCTAAGGAAATTACATAATTCGCCAGAGAGCAGTACAAAATAAAAGCAATGAGTACGCGATTCTCAAACTTATTCGGCCAATCAGAATGCAACTGAATCGGCGACTATGAACGCGACCTGACTTTTTAGTTGCCATAACTTGATCAACAAACACACATGGCGCAGCTTCTTAGAGGAGTTTTCACGCTAAGGACGAAGATTGAAGGTGTGGAAGCATTCGATCAGCATAGTGGAGAGATCAGCATAGTGGAGAGACAGGTGGATTCCCTAAAGATGCGGACCGACACGTTAATCGCAGCTAAAGACATTCTTCGGGGACCTAGCATGACCTTTCCCTCAGCGCTATGGGCGCTTGCATAGTCGGTCGAACGACAGCAGCGATCGTTAGTGTCGCACAGCATTAGATGCGTATCGATCGTGCAAACATGCGACACTCACGATCGCTGCTGTCGCACTTTTGGCGATCGATACGCATCTGACGCTGTGCGACACTTGCGATCGTTGCTGTCGGACGACCGACTATGCAAGCGCCCTATTGGCTCGGTACGCCCCTCCCTTCTCTCGCGTCGTCTAATGTCTGACAATGAAGGTCTTTCAGGGCATGCCGCGCTTTGTCAAAATACTTTTTTGCATTATGTCGAGACAAGTGCATGGAACATAGAACTGTGTTTCATTTTTCCTGAGCGGCCTTCTGATCGCCAAAAAAGGGATGCTAAGATGGCCCATGGTTCGATTCCCCTGGGCGACAAATTTTTGCATTTTCGGCTGGCTGGCGGTTGCATGATGTCGCAAAATCATACCCGTAGGCAGTAATGGATGCCATAGTACCATCTTGGCCATCATTAACCCATATGAGACGATTTTCACCAAAACCTGATGTCAAAAAAAAGTGTGGCGCTTGAGCTATTTGAACCCCTTTTCGAGCATTCAGAGGGCCACTCAGGAAAAATGAACAACGGTTCTGGAATCCATGCTCGCACCCCTATATTATGTGAAAACCGTTTGATGCGGGTTCTAGGCCATTTTTCTCGGTTTTTACTCCTATCATGCATCACCACCATGTAAAGCTCATGTGAGCATTTCATGTCATCAGTGACCTGCCTGCATTTCTCGCCTTCGGAAGGCCGCCCTTAGTCCATGCACTTCGAAAGACGTCCGGCTTTAAGTAAGGTGGAGCGAAGTAATTGAAGCGATGTCAAGATGAGTGCGATGAGCGTTTTTCATTAACTCAGTGCGGAAATTGTCAGCACTTTATCGTGCTGTATCGGTGGGCTTTCTGAATTGAAAAGCAATTGAGGCTTAATGACGGCAGTCGCGCTTTCATTGTCAGTCCATTACTACCAATCTCAGTTCACTTCTCCTTGCATCTTCTAACGATAATTCCTCACGGCATCTATTCACTCCGCTGATGAAATTCAACGATGATTTGGCCAAAAGGTCAAAGCTGCAATACAACGCAAAATCTATTGAAAAGGGGATGGGAACGTTTCACAAGAATGCTGGGTTGTGAACAAAACTTTCGGCCCAGACGGGACTAGAACCCGAAGCTCTTGCTTACCGGGCAAGTGCGCTACCAGTTCACTAGCTTAGCCAGTTACTCTCAGACTGAGACCGTGTGGTTTGAGTTAAGCGAAGTGTAATTTGTGACCCCCTTGTAGTGCCTACTTGAGGATCAAATCTACTTGTTGAGTCTGGCTAGATCCTTCGAGATTTCCTCGAGTTCTATAGATTTTTCAGGCTCGAATTTGTTTTGTATAGGCAGTGGACGTCATACATTAATCTTTTACACTCACGGTCAGTGGAAATGAATGCTGAATTGAAAAAAAAACGGAAACAGCAGAATATCTTGATAAATCATCCATGTGGCGTCAGTGAGCGCGTTTCTCTGGAGACATCAGAAAACCATCTCTCATCTTGCTGCATTCAGTGACGACGTCGAACATAAACGGGAAGAAAAAACATCTGATGAAAGCAGTAATGGAAAGCGACACCATTGAAATTGCTATTTCAAGTCGGCTTCAGGAGGAAGACGGCAAAGTTCAGTGGGAGCTAGATTTCCTCGACCTTAATTCACCCTGCTTTTCGCCTCTGGTTATAACCATAAACGACGCGCGCTAATTAGTAGCTTTAGGCGCTTTGGACTTGAAAAAGATTTTTCTGAATTTCCAAAGCCCAATTTATAGAACTCTGCGATCGGAGCTGTTTAATACTGCAACTCTCCGTGAAGGAGAGTAGACAGAAATAAAGTTGTAGCAAAGACGAAACTCTAATACCCTGATTGCTCGGCAAAGTCTCGAAGAACCAGGGTAAGTACGTACTGTAGAACCAGGTTAGGTACGCACTGTTAGGTACTGTAGCTCCTCCAAAAGATTATCTGTGATGAACTTGAAAGGAGAATAGTGGTAAGGACCTAGGAAAACCGGGATCACGATGAAATGTGAATGTATTAATGGAAGTTATTCATTTCCTCGATGAATTACTTCCAATTCGCGTTTGGAACGAATCCCAGATGGGGCCTAATGGGTCGTACAAAAACCAGTAATCATTTCAATAGCGGCTTTTCTCCCCAGGCCAATGGGTTGAGCGTTCGCGATTCGAGAGCGAGAATTACCCATTTTGTGGTGTGGTGTTCTTCTTCATATTCAAAGTTGTAGGAGGGAAGTTCGTCGAAGAAAACATGACTTAAAGGCACCGGTCGGTATTGAGCAGGTAAGCTATTTGTTCAAAAATCTACAAGAACTGTGATGAGGATCGTTATCGGGAAGAAAAAGTAAAAAGCGCCATGTCACAGGAAACACCGAAATTTCCCCTCTCAGGCCGGCCGTGGTAGACACAGCGCAGCGAGGAGAGGGAAGACGCAAGAGAGCACGTCGTACGCTTGAGCAGCGGCAGTGTCGCGCCTCCTTCGCTTGGGCGCACCTCTTTCCACCTCTTTTATTTGTGGGATGCGACTCAGGGTAAAGGTAGAGTAACCCAATCAGAATCACCAGTGTATAAGCCTTTGGAGAAAGATATTCAAAACTCAGTTTTTAATTCCTAATTAATTGGATTTTGGTAGCGGTTTGTCTTGCGATATTCTCACAAGGTTACGTATGTGAGTGCTGGCAAGCTATGGTAAGTGTACCATGAAAAGCTGACTACATAGTTCCGAACAGTTACCCGGTAGCGCGATTTGTAGCGCGACCCGGTGAGCGAGAGGTGCGGGTTCGAGTCTCGCCTAGGGCGGAAGTTTTGTTCTTGATGTAGTGTTCTCGCGAGTCTGATTCCGATTTTATTCCCTTTGCGATGTGCGTGAGATGTTGACTCGGAAAGCTCGTTTAACCCATTTAGTTTCCATAATATGAACGATGGGTATAATCCGCAATGACAGTTAACGTCCGGGAGGTAGCCATAACCCCGACGTGGCGCGCGTCATCCTTTTATTAGGTGTTTCAGAAAGTTCTGTCGTTTTTTGACCTCAAATTTCAAATGACTATATCTCGGCTTGAACTGAACTATTCAAGTTGCAATAAAAACCGTTCAAATGCTCTACCTTTTTGCTATAAGATGCCGTTTCAGTGGGTACGTAAGTTTGGAATGCTGGAGCTCTGGAGGCGATGAACCGAGGGAACGTCGTTTTGGCCTCATGTTGGATTTTGATGCATTTCTCTTTGAGGGAGCTATCGCGATCCTCGGAAAAGTGGTAGTTGATTGACCAAAGCTCTACTGAGTATGATGTTCGCTGTAACACTTCGTAGCCTAGCTGGTTCAACTTTGGCAGGGTTGGTTGTGTGATGTGCGTCCAGGCCACCTGTCAGGGATGGGTCGGTCCTATTATAATGAGGAATATCAGCAAAATGTGCTGGAGTCTGAGAGGATTTTGACGTATTGCCAGGAGTACTTCACCACTGTAAGAGTTCCAGCTGGTTTTAAAGAGCTAGACCGGCCGCTGATTTCATGAAAGTTGCCATAATCCTCCTTCAGCACAGTTTGAGTTTTGCGAAATTCGTCGAGCTTGTTCGTTGTCAATCTAATCAGCGAAGCTTCGTGGGCTGTAGGGAAGAATCCATTCTTTATTGTACGTCGCAAATTAGCAGAAGAGAGAGTCGCTTCCAATGGATAAAACAGCTAGAAATTTATAGACGATCCTTCCAATTGGGGTTTTGTGGCGGCACGCCTCTATCACATTTTTTGGACTTTCCACCTACCTTCGTATAGCTTGGCTGCACAATCCATATACGCACAGGTAGGGCAGAGCTTCCTCAATGGTCCTGCGCATGAATGCTCCGATCAGAACTTTTGGCTAATGGGTGGCAACGTCCGAGATCCGACCACCACCCTCATCATACCCATGGTTCTCATTTTCGTTACAATAACTTTTTGAACTACTGCTATGTGACATATTCCGCGCGAGTCTAAGCCAAGTGTAACGTTAATATCTTGGCCTGCTCCCACTACTTTCTAGTCTATTTGAGGCTAGAAAAAGAAAATCATGCTCCCTCGCTGCTCGAGTATACCGCATTCAAACCATTGTAAAAGTCTCAAGAGAAAATTATGGAACAAACCTGAGGAACCGTTTGATAGAGCAGGAAAAGCTCTACAAACTGGTATCCACATTAATGGCAGTTTCTCAAGAATCCAAGAAAAAAGAAGCATGTAACTGTGGGGTGTCAGAAAACGACAGAACTTTCTGGAACACCTAATACTTCCATGGGAGAGGCACCTGATGCCACATCGCATTCAGCTGCGCTTTTCGGTTTCCAAACCCGAAAACGCCATCTTCTTCACGACTGGAATTGGCTGAGAAGGAATTTCCTCGTTCTCGTAAGGTACCCATCCCCTTACACCCCCCTCTCCTACTTCATTGTGACACTGTCGCCAAAGTTCATCGAAACTGGCTTCATCACCGCTTACTTTGGGACTAGTCCTCGAAACACTTCCTCTATCCACTTCTCAGACCTTTCCTTTTTCCTCTTGCCCTCCATTCAGCATTTTTCCTCTTGCATCTCTTTCTAACTCTCTATTCTATTTATATCCCTGATCTCTGCTCTATTTATTAGCTACTCTTATTTCATCGTCTCTTCATTTCTCTCCCCCCCCCCTTCGATCACTTTACTTTGCTAATTTTTAGCAAACGTTGGTGCCCCGTCTAACTATGCTGACATTTCTTAGTCATTTTTAACGGTGGCTGAAGGCTCTTCCGCAATGAAACTGGGATAGTGGATGGAGGGCCACTTATCATTTTCTTGAATAGAATTGGACAGGCAGGTCCTTCATCATACCGAGCCCGAAGAATTGATAAGAGCTCGTTTGTCATGAGGAGGGAAACTCTGGGTTAATGCTGGCTGACTTCGAAGTCAGTGTGCGGGCCCATTTTCAAATGCCTCGACTAGAGAAGTCTTTCAGGACATGGAGCGCTTTTCCCAAATTGTTTCGCAATCGCATTTTGTAGAGACTCATTCTAGTAGCACAAAACCATGGACCGTTTCTCCTGAGCGCTTATAGGAAGGTGAAAATAGTGGAGCGGACATGGTCCAAAGTTCGATCCTCCTTGGTGGCTATTTTTTGCAATTTATGTTGGTGCCTCCATGTTGTCTCCAAATCTCGTCACGTCGGATATACATGTCATCCTCGTGATTTGGCACAACTTGGAGGCTCCAACATGAATTGCAAAAATTTATCACCAAATGGGGCTGAACTTTGAACCACTTCTTCACCACTTTTGAGGGTCCAAGAAGCGTTCAGGAAAAACCGGACCATGGTTTTAGGTTCCCGCATGAGCCTCCACAACATGCAAGAAACCATATTGGAAAAGCGCTCCATGACCTGAAAGACCCTCCTTGTAAGAGGAACAAAACGCATAGGCGCATTTCAAGCAGATTGACAGCACCAATCACTTTGGTCTTTATGAGCAACATTTTCCTGTATAATGAACGACTTTTCTTTTCACTAGGCATGTTTCTTCCTCTTCTCATCGATTCTCCAGGCTGCTATCCCCTTTAGCTTGCCCACACACCTGTTTTCCCTACATTCTTTCTCAAATCTTTTCCTCTTTATCAAGCTGTTCTTTTTCGATTACCTACTTTTCTTTTCTTTCCATTTTTCCACATCTTGGATCTCCATCATTCCTATCTTCTTGGTAAATTCCTCTTGATCTTTCGCCTCCCACTGCTCTCGTTTCCCCTTAGTTGCCTTTCCCTATGTATGGAACCATCGAGAGCAAGCCATTTTCCTTGCCTCGAGCGAGTTTCGTAACGGTTCTCGTTAGAATGTTATTCTGTAGCGCAGGAAGACCATGTAATTCCTTGCCCTCTTAGGAAACGATTACAACTAAATCCTTTCCATGAAGCTATTACTTTTTGTCGATTTGTCTGCCTGCCCTTTCGTGAATGCCTTGCAAATGCCTTAGTGAATGTGTTAAGAGCTGGCAAGAAACTGCTGACAAATCTAGGAAATAGGTCAACGTTGCCATGATCTGAAGTGATGTCACAATTTTGATTACCGTCCCCCTTTAATGTACAAAATGACTAAAAAACTCAAACAACCACGGATTAAAGTGGTGGGGTAACTGCGGGCGATAACGGAGCTGTGGACGCCAGTTTGACTACAAATGAAAAAAAAGAAGCAATGCAAACCGCCAACGAAACATCAAACAAGTGCTCCGTCCCTTTATCCTTAGATTGAGAAAGGGGCGTTCCCGGACGAGTTGTCCAAACTTGCATGCTTCATGGTTTCAATAACCCGCTCGTTGACTTAGCGGTAGCCGAATTAGCCACTATATCGTAATCTGCGTTGCGCGTCATGGGGTGTGCGCTAAGTATCTCGTCCATGGGCTGACATTAGCCGGCTTTGCTAACTTTGAGGGGTCCTAGCTACACTGTCGCGCAATTTCGAGCCGCGACAACGGCACAACTGTAATACTTGTGGGCTACTCTATCCTACCCACACAATGGATTGTTCGATACAACCTCATGTGGGGTTATTGCTTTAAGGCCGGTGTCAGACTCTGCGAAAACAGTGATTCGCAGGGTGCGAAATGCACCAGAGGCTCGACAGTGTGAGAAAAGGGCAAGAGTTCTTTTCATTCCCATGATGACTCTCGACACTTTCCCAAACTTGCGAAGGCATTAGAGCCACGAAATGAGACCATGGAAAAGTGGCGAGACACTGTCGAGCCGCTGGTGCATCGTTTGTACCCCCGGATTCGCTAGTTATCCTGACACCGTCCTAATACACTAGTAGCCACTCGACAAAATTGCTGGAGCTAAGCACAGCAAACTGGTAAATCTCCTTATTGCTCAGGGGGGGGGGGGCATTAATAATGCGACACTGCAGAGTTTCAAGAAGTACGGATAGCCAGCACTGAGCAGGACGTGATAATCATATTCACCATGGTTTTCTGCATATGATTCTCTGATTTCGTGGCTTCGTGATCTTTAATGAGTGATTAAGTTTATCTGGAACGGTAGAAGTGAGGTAATGGCAAGTGGTGCTGCTTACCGCTCGCGCGGTGGAGAGATGAAATCCCGGATAGTGCGCCGCTCTAGTCAACTTACCAATAGCCTTCATCCCTTCGGGATCGTTTAATTGACACCACACTCTCTGGAAGAAATACAACGCTGACTTGCATCGGCTGGCCCCGCAAGCCACTGTATAGGTCAAGCCGCATTCAAATTGCCGCTGCAATTCTAAATAGACGTAGAATTTGTGGCACATCCTAGAGCGATATTGATCAGTACCGTATGCTTTAGCCTTTATATAATCACTCGAGCCAAGTTGTAGGAGCAGGGTGGTCAAAAATGCCTCTGGGTCTGATTTATTCACCAAATTCATCTGATTGTCTAGATCGAATATTTTCACTGAGACCCAAGTTATTGTCCATAGGAAGAGAAAACAGTTTTTGAGTATTGTTTTGAGCAGTAGACCTTCCGCTTTCACTACATATGACTGCGTGAGAAATACAACTAATGCCACGATTATATCCGAAGAGCAAAAAGTGTGGGAAATGTTTGTTTTTGTCCACTTGAAACGCTTACTTTGACAGCCCCAAATGTGAGTGACCGCCATATTAACAGAGTTCAGAGGTGCAGGGATCATGCTGAATAAGTTTAACTTGAATCGGATCAACGGAATCTTCTTTCTTGGCAATTCGTCGACATCTTCGTTTTCAAAATTTCTTTCTAGAGGATCTTCTATTCAATTCCAAGTGTTGTCCAGCTGGTTCACTTACTTGACGTTCTGTGTTCACTAATTTCAATGAGTTTTATGAAAATCAGCATAGCACCACAAGCGTGCAATGAATAAATAAGTAAATAAATAAGTGAATAGATAATAGTAGTGGTCCTGGTAATTTTTTGGGAAAATGAAAAAGGTCGTATCCAACAAAAGCAGCATTTCGGTGTAGTGCATAGTCTCTACCAACCACAATATGCGCAATTTTCATAGAAGAATAGAGATCAGGGAGGATTGGAACATCTGACTTGTGCAAAAAGAGAGCTACATGATTGTCACTTCTTCGAAACCGCAATAATAAAAAAGTGTTTGGGTGAAAATCCAGTTTGGAGGCGGGGAACTCCATTGAGTTGAGATAATAAAGATGCGCTCATGATAGCTTATCAGATCGTTTATATGTACTTTCGATAAGTGTCGATGTTCTGTGGGAACACCTTGATATGCTTTCATATCTGTACCTGATACGGTCCAAGGAAACGGTCCCGGACCACGGGGATGGGCACTCTACCCAACTTTAAGGGTGGAGAAGTCCTAGTGTGGTTATCACGTGGGAACAACTGGGCAGGAAGTGAGCAGAATGCGTGGATTTCGGGACACCCACCGGTCCTTATCAAATGGACACCACAAATGATCCTGCTCTCTAGGACTAAGGATAAGACAGCAAGGAGTGCCCCCCCCCCCAAACTGGGTTTTCAGCAGCGTTTGTGAGGATTTTGAAAGTGTTGGGTACTCTGTAAAATGACCCTCTTACTGGAATAGAATAATGGAGAAAGTGAAGTTTTCTGGCAACTCGGACCGATTCTCGATTATTTCGTTTTCATTTACTTATTCGAGACCTATTTTCCATGACATTTCCCACATTTACGTAGCTGATTTTCTCTTCTTCAGTTTCTTGCCTTGCTTGAAAATCTCATGATCAATGTCGCACATTGATCATGGCAATGCCAGCTATCCTCAGAAATATGTGACGTTTGGAGAAGGATGGTGAATAACCCATGGAACGCTGTTAGGGGAAAAGATAAACGCAAAAAGAATCTCAGTAATATCTTACATTTCCACATATATGCATGAAATCGTTCAAGAATTCCTTTCGTCATGGATGGTTCTATTCAGTAGCTTTTCTTGGGCAGCGCTAGGAGCATTACACGTCATGGTGGCTGAAAATATTGCGCCTCGTTTGCTGAGAGGAGGAGGAGATTAGTATAATCTTT
>KZ345919.1:28230-38757 GCA_002352805.1 Teladorsagia circumcincta | reverse complement strand
AGAGCTACCCAGGGGGGTCTTCGAGAAAATGCCCAGCTTTCTCCAAACAGTTTTCACATAATAGAGGTGCATGCATGGATTTCAGAACTGCTGTTCATTTTTCCTGAGCAGCCCTTTGAGTGTCCAAAAAGGGGTTCAAATGGCCCAAGCGCCACACCTTTTTGACATCAGGTTTTGGTGGGAATCGTCTTATATGGATTATTGATGGTGAAGATGGTACCATGGCATCCATTACTGACTACGAGAATGTTTTGCGACATCATGCAAGCGCCAGTCGAAAATGCAAAAATTTGTCGCCCCGGGGAATCGAACCAAGGGCCACCTTGACATCCATTTTTTTGGCAATCAGAAGGCCGCTCAGAAAAATGAAACACAGTTCTATGTTTCGTGCACTTGTTTCGACATTATGCAAAAAAAGTATTTTGAGAAAGCGCGGCATGCCCTGAAAGACCTTCCTTGTAAGATTAATGGCTACAAGCCAGCTTTGTAAGACCCTAGCGCGGTTGTCGCGCACATTCGAGCCCAACAACGGCACATATGTGCTAGACGCGGGTTACTCTATCCGACGTATTGAATAAACTATTCGCGACGAATTCTGCTGTGGTGTTGCTTATAGCAAACCATCGTACTCTCTAAGGACAGCAGTAGCGTGACATTGTAACTATAGTGCTCACAATTGTAACCGTTATGAGCAAGATATGCCTCTCTTTGGTTGCTAAAAAACTCAGGGTATGGAGCAATCTGTGATAATCTCATTTTATAACTCGCTCTTTAACCAGCTGGACATTTCTACCCTATCCACCAAAGTAATCGATCCACTAAATGGTATGGTGTGTTTCGGAAAAAGCGAAGCTCCTCTAGAAGGATCCCCTGCAAGTGCCTCGCCATGACTTGGGCCTGCAGTGCTAGCTCTTCTTTGGAATTCACCATATTTTTTACTAAACACCTATCAGATTTTCAGGAAGCTTCACTCTTTGCACTAAGTAGTGCGTATTAGATGATCCAGAACGGAATTGCGTAATGGCAAGTAATAATGCCAATCATCATCATCATCTTCCTTAGGGGTCATTTCCAACCTTTCAGTTTAGCGCTTCATCTCTGGGAATACTTACTGAAACTCGTGTAAAAGGATTAGGGAACACATCTGCTCATCTAATGGCTTCTGCAATTTGTTATGTCATCATGTGTGCCAAATCGCACTCGAAGGCTACTACTCCTCGGAATGGAACGCGAATGCATAGCGCATCCCTGAAGACCACTATCGCAGCCGAGGATTGCCCAATTCGTTCTAAAAACCTTTACTGCCCTCTACAAACCTGCATTGGTTCACGTATGTGTATGGCTGTAGATTGCACAAATCATGTCCCGTCCCATCTGTCATCACGTAGTGCGATGAAAATCCTCTTCAGCGAATGAGTAGCGATCGTCTCTGGGGAGATGTTGGTCACCCCATTTAGCAGGCCCCTTATCTCGTTGGTAGTTCCAAATTCTCCGCTTGAATGGAAATGACGCGTTTTCCAGCTTTATGTCCTTTCTTGGGATGTTCTCAAAAGCTGTGTACCCTACTGTAGTCCTCAATAACGCGATTACGCAATTTAGAAGGGTCTTTTACATAAGCATCTTTTTGAGTGACGAATTATCGTTTCTCGCAGCTGGTTCCCGAATAATAATCGGCTATGAGGTCTTAAAAAGCCGACTGTAGCTCAATGGCTACGGTTTGACTGATAGCTAACTACTGGCACAGCTTTTCGTGGATCTTTAGTTATCATATCCTTTCATAAAGTTTTACTTGATGCTCTTGAATTCAGTTTTGTTTGCCTGCTGCATGCAGCTTCCAGTGCCGAGAATTTCCAAAGGACCTGCTTGACGTAAGCGAACTGAGCTTTTACTTAAACGATAGGACAGATTACAGCGATCGCTCCACTTGCAAAGGTCCACTCCAATTTATTGAAGCTTCCATCGTTTCTTCGAAGGCGTTGGTCGCGATTAAATCCTTAGGGAAACCTCTCTTTGAGCGAGGTTGGAGGACCCTCAATCATATAGGGTTGGTGGTACTGTTGCGACATGATAATGCGAATAGGATTCGCCTGACCGGTGCGACCGTGTTCATTATATTAAATGCAGCAATGGGGGGGGGGGGCGGAAGTGGTGTAGTAGCAAGTAGCACGCTCACCACGCGAGCGGTCCGGGGATCAAATCCCGAGTCGCGAGTCGCCCGGCCCAACTAAGCCCTCCATCCCCCCGGGGTCGGTTACTTGGTACCAGACTTGTCTGGAAGGATAAAAACACTGACTTGTACATCGGCTCGCCCCCGCAAGTCATTGTATAGGCGACATCGCGTTCAAGCGCCATCGCGAATGTACAAATGGAAGTAGAACGCGTGCCGCATCCCAAAACGGGATTGATCAACGGCAAATGCTTTATCCTTCTTTATCCTTTTAAATGCAGTAGACGTACTCTACCTCTCTCTGTCATACCACGGCTTACCTTACAAAGGGAATTTCAGTGGCGCTTCTATGGTGCTTTATGTTTTTCACCACGAACGTTTCACATCACCACTATTACACCATCACTTTCCAAACAAGTAACACATAATGTCAGTTACAACCCGTGCCTTTAAGTCACAAATTTTGACTGGTCTTACGAATAACGCGTGTCAACGAGACGATTGTGCTGCTACTTGCGTCCACCTGGACGTTCGCGAACCTCTAATCTGACTACTGTTCGGTAGCTTGTTATCGAATTCTACCCTAGCCAGCCGAACATTTTGGGAAACCGAATTCTTCTTGGTTACTCACCTGCGTCATAGCAATTCTAGGTGGGGCACGAACTCATGTCCCATACATGGGAACTCTTCAATGGAGACGTATGCGAGCAGTCACTTAGTAGGAACTGATCCCTTTAGATTGTTTGGCTCTTGCTCTGACTGCCAAAGTGCTGAGGATGTGGCCCATTGGTTGTCCCAGGTGTGAATCAGTGACATGAGGACTGCTGCGGGGGTGGCCAAAGAGGAGTTACAAATGGCGTCACTCTCGTTCGTCATTCACATATTCCGACTTTGAAAAGCTACAGTGGGAGTTCCGGGTCAAGACAAAATTGCCATGCCCCGTGTTTCCTAGTGTCTGCGCTCCAATACAAACCTTGTCCGCTAGAGAATAAGGCAATTGACGACTGCGACATCCTCCCAGATTTTAAAGCTGTAAACTCCGACTCCGCTGATACAATCCCGTCCACAACCTTCGGTCTATCTTAGTAAATGCTCCATTCTCGTTAGTGTCTAGTTATCCATGAAATGCATGGAATGTCATTGTTACGGTTGACCTATGAAAAATAAAAATAAAGAAATAATATATCGAATGGAACGTGTGTTACGAGCAGTTCTCGGATTGAAGGCAAGGGTCGCGATCAAATCCTTGAAGCAATCCTCTACAAGAATCATATAGCGAGGTCTCTAAGCACCGGGTCGCCCAGACTGCTGCTACCGTTGCCATTCCTATCTTCACAGTATATGTAGAGTGTCTGTTCCCTCTCATACTATGTGCTCTCTCACGTGTTTCCTCTACCTGCTGCACTGTGTCTCTCCGTCGTACCATCACAGACGAGAGGTTGTATTTTAGTGTTCAATGCTGTCTATTCTTTCTTCTGACTGACGCTCCTCTTCGCATCCCTTATTTCATTTTTGACGGCATAACACACAACACGATGGCGACCCGTATCTTTAAGGATGAGGTAATGGAATAGTACTGACAACTGAAAGACCCTCTATTCAGTTCTGAAAGCTAGCTATTGTTTGAGCACTGCTCTCAGTCCTGCCAAAGAAATGCTTCTCGCAACTCAACACCCTCCTACGCCTACTTTGTATTGGATTTATTCAACTATTTGTTTCGCTTTTTGTGATCCCAACATTTTTCATTCCAGTATTCAGAAAATTACAAGAACAGATCCTCAAAGACGGATTTAACGACGAAAATAGATAGCTAAGATAGCTTATTGGAAAAAGAGTATAGGGTGGTCGTGGAGCAGAGATGAAGAAGACGGTCCGGAACACGAGAAATGGGTCCCTTACCTTGACCGTTGGTTTCCGCTTGGTGTGCTCTCATCTTTGCTGCTCTCTTCGAGCGAACGTTTTCTGTGCTATCTATCAATATCTGCGCATATATATTTGCTGTGAGAGATTAGATAGTCGGTGGGCGTGGCTCGCCAAGTGCGCCAAGAGTGAGTCATACTATACCGCAGGAGGCTTATTTTTCGCTGTCAATTGCATGTTGCTCCGCACTCTAGGTCCTTCTGTCTCTTAACTCGGTGAGCTTTCCCTTCTTCGACCTCACTCCTTTTCGTAGATCCTCCTTCTATATGAGGGGAAGGGGCAAAAAATACACCGGTTATTCTCGTGGCGCCCACGAGCAAACTTCGTTCACGTCACCGCCGTTGATGGAAGCCTTATGACGAAATATTCATGAGATGTCAGTAAATAAGAGAAAACAAGCCATTTGTTCACCGCCGTCACTGTCTCAAGAGTATTAAGTCACCCGTCATCGTCGTCTGTTGGGCTCACATAGGCGTTTGTAGGAGGCTATTATGAAGCTGTATGATAAATTTGGAGAAGATCTTCGAAGGCATGCCCGAGGATCAAATTGGTGTGGATTTTGCACATGAAAGAGAATATTTGTGGGAAATGGGCCAGAAGTGAAGAAAAATGGGAAAAATCCGTCGAAAACGCTTCGGTTGAATGCTCACTCTTCGTCATGGGTGCATTGAAGCTCTCCTCCTCAGGTTAGGTCACCTCAGAAACGGACACCTCTGATTTGTTCGTAATAAGCCTGAGACTACTACGAACAAATCAGAAGGAAGAAGCAATCAAAATCAAAAGCCTAAACTTAGACTAGCATAAGCCAGTGTGTAATCGTAAGCCTAAGCCTGCGCTGAAACCCAAGCCTAACCTCAGGTTTTAATTATCGCGCACCTCTGGTGAACTAACCTGAGGGGAAGGACTGAAAGTCTTCCGTTCGTAATCGGCTGTGCCAAGGCAATGAGAGACTATGTGCGGAGAGGAGAGTATGAAGCGAGAGAGCGCGAAAGATGAGAAGGCCCCAAACAACAGCCTGATAAAAGAAGTTTCTGCAGCTGCAGCAGCCTACTTTGCAGCGGCCTGGTGCTTTTGTCGGGTGATTTCCCTGGACGGGAATGACACATCTGTAATTGGCCTCTGGGGGTGTATCCTACAGCCCGATGAGGATCGTTTGCACAACTTCTGCCTGGTTCGGGCCTATAAGTATCAGTTAGAAACATCGACTTTAGTTTAGCCAAAAGTGTTAAATTCAGTTTTGAATGGTAAAACGTCCAGAAAAAATCTCTTTTCTGCACCCCCCCCCTTCCACCCTTCCCTCTTCACTCCTGTACATATCTCAATCGCACATGTTGTCGTCCTTACCTTTATGTCCCTCTCGTTCCATTTGTCCGACTTTTGCCTGCCACATTTGAAAATCATGAAGTCAGCTCTTCAGGTGGAGGAGGGCGATGTAAAAGAAGAGTTTTATAAAGAAAGAGAAAGAAGAGAGAAGAGAAAAGAAGAATGTTTTATTCAGCAAGGGAGCTGTTGCTGAGCAACCCTGCTTCTGAGCTTTTTTTGAGCTCAGAGGGAATTCTTCATACATTGTAGCTCAGGCGAAATGTCGCTTTAAACACAACTCGAACCTTTCGGACTGTTCCCTAGTAAACCAGGGTTTCATCCCAACAAGATACTTACCAACTTGTTCACCAGCCCTGAGCCGATTTGAAGTGATATCTTGCACGGACTTTCGACGAAGCCAGAAACCAATTGACCTTCCTTGCGAATGGCTTGCAAAGAGGGCCTGCACATTCAAGAAGCGATCAAATCACTTTAAAGATCTCACGTTTCCCCTCTCTCTTCCAACCTTTGAAGCGCGATACGAACTCCTTTGTGTCAGAGCGAGAAGTTGAAATTTTACACACATACTATGTATCGGGGGTGGGTTGCTGTATCCCACCTGTGGGAAAAAGAATCGTTCGAGTATATGAACATATTCCTTTTCTCAGAGGTGCGATACAGTAACCCATCCCCGGTACATAGCATGCCTGAGTAGGAAATTATGCGTAAGTGGTTTCATCTTCAGAGCAACAGTCCCAACAGGGTAATTCCCTCCGATACTAATGGTGTGGAACAATGCGCTAGCTTTAGTCAAGAACATGAGAAGAAGACTGAACAAAAAACTCACCATGGAAAGCTGCTAGCAATAGAGTTAAACGCCTTCGAAGAAGGCAACCCAGCCGTGAAGATTCGACTGGCTGTGGGGACATCGTTTCGAGACCACAGGGAATATTTGGACTCGATTCTTAAAAGCAGTAAAAGTGACGCCTGGCAATAGGGTTGTGCTTCCGACGAGGCACTCCCTTCACTTCGAGGGCGTTCAACTCCCTTTCTAGCAGCTTTTCTAGGTGAGTTTTTTGTTCAGTCACACTTCTTATGTTCTTGAGTAGGGCTAGCGCATTTCGCATTCCTACACCATTAGTATCGAAGGCAAGATACCTGCTGGGACTGTTGCTTTAAAGGCAGCAATTACGATAGATTCTGGAAGGGTTGTAGAAGGGGCGTGGGGAACAGCAAACAGCTCGCCAAGTCACCAACAGAACTAGTGGGCGTAACGCTTTCGGGGCGGAGTGCTTCAGAGGTCCTGCTCAGCAACCAGGGCACCTTCCGTCGTGAAAGCTCCAAACTTCGCTTCTTTGCCGATCAAGTTACTGCTTCGTGTGGGGCATATCCTCCCCTGATGCGGCCCTTCCTTATCGTAATCGTTTCCTTTAAGCTATCAGAGAACACAACTGAGTCCAGCTGTCACATTCAAGAGTTCGGGTTGAGTGGACCAGGAGGTGCCTTAATGGTGGAGGGTCCGGCGTGTGTAGTGGATCGTTTATGTCCAGGCTACCATTTCTTCTACTTTTTTAGGATAGATCACTAATTTGAACAGCGGCTTCAGCTTAGCGAGTCGCACAAAGGCCAAACATGCATCTGGTGTTTGAGCAATCATGAATGGAAATATACAGGGGTGGCCAGAAACGACACTCCACCACTTGCTTGGATCGGCACCAATTAGACCTTGCTAAGTTCAAACCGAATGCTTCCAATTAAAGATTGAAGAGCATATCCCGTTCTATTAGCGAACGTCATGATAGCCTTCTAAATCGACGACATCAGAAGAGTTTACCATGATAACGTTGTGCGCGGTTCGAGCTCAACGTAGTCCGCGACGACCCATGGACCATTATGAGGCTACTGGAAGCGTTGGCAAGAAGGGGTGTTGTATAGTTATTGGAGGCACAGTTTCTAGGGAGACATCCATCAGCTAACGAAACAAACTAGTCGCTGCTTCGGTATGGAGCGATTACGGTAGACTCCTCAAGCTCGGCGGCGACGGCAGATGACGTCATACTCCGATGACGGTGAGGGCAGTGAAGGAGGACCTGCTTTCGCTTATGGAGGGTCAATTTAAGGAATATTATACAGTGAAACTCCCACTAACAGCGGCACCCTGAGGGACGAGACGTTTGGTGATTTGTTCCATGGGCGAAGTGTCTTTTTTTGGCCGCCCCTGTAATGTGTAATGCATCACGTGCTGGTTTGCAAATACCTGCCTGTCACTCCATATACTTTAGAGGCATGCCCTGGGAGATATATAAATGTGTAAAAACCTTCAACAATGAAGGTGGTGGTGGGGAATGGTCCGGAAAAACAAAGGAAAACAAAAGAAACCTCCGATTACGCTCCAAGTAAGAGCACTTCTCCTTCGGTCGCATATGGGATTGAAAAAACTTCGGAAGAGTTTCGCCAGGCTAGCAACAGTTGATGCAGCACCAATCACATTGAGCCGCAATGCTTACAGTGATGCAACTGCGTTTGCACTCTTCTCGCATCGCCTTCGTGGCAGCCAATAGCGAAGGCGGGGCTAGCGGGCGAAGGTGTGGGTTGCGAATCGGGCGAACTCCTAGCGCCTTCGTCGAGCACTTCATGCCACAAAGTAAGCACCACATTAACGCTTTCCTGCCGTTCTATCGCGTTCAGAGATGGTACAGGTGATTCCGCCATATCCTGGACCGTGCCTTTAAGTCACACATTGATCTGTCTAATTTCTCACAGAAACTTTCCCTGTTGATTCCTATGACACGCCGAAAAGCAACTATGATAGTTAGAGGTCTCTCATGTTCTGAGGACATGATTTATAAGATGGGCAGGACCATTCGGCAAAGATACTTTTACCTATGATCTCTTGGAGGGTCAGGACAGCGTGCATGACATAGATCGCTCATTGCGTAGGGGTTTACCTATTTTAAGGTCAATTCTATTAATTTTATGAACTCAACATTCGCGCCAGCTGCTATGACGCATGGCACTTTCACTACCCACGCCCAGACCGATTAGAAGTGATTTATTGCATGAACTTCTAAAAAAAGCCAGAAGTTCTTTGATCTTCTTTGCAAAAGGCTTGCAGGAGCACCTGCACATTAAAGAAACGATCAGATCACCTTTTCATTTCCGCCCCCTCCCAACCCTTCAAATTGAATCCAAACTTCAGTACAACAAGGATTATCTCGCTCATGCTTCCTACCGTGTCCTTCAACAAAGTCCATCTTCGTTGAACAAATGAATTCTGCGGAGCTGTCTCATCAAGTGCCGTTATGCATGAGCGATATGACGCTAATTCTCGATGAATTACAAAGATGTCTAGATATCCATTCATCCTCAATGCATCCCATTGATCCGAAAGAAGTGCTTCGCTAGAGTTGTTTGTCTTCCATATTGGTTATAGAGTTTCAGTTGAAAATACTGTCACTCTCTTATCCCTATTCCGGTACTATGCGTCAGTGGCCAATTTCTTTCACTGCCCTTCCGCTCATCTACCTCAAATTTTCTCTCTTCGATCAAAAATCGCAATTTGGATGTGAACCACGTTTCCATGTTTCTGAAATTCTGAGAATCCCATACTAACGAAGCTAACTGAACGCTTCAGAATTCGAGATATATTCCGTTTCAGAAAACCAGAAATGCGTCGAGTGCAGACCAAACACCACAAGGTATTATAATTCTTGTAACTGGTGATTCATACTGATAGCTGATATTTGGTAAATAAGAGTTGACTTAGTGACAACTGATAGAATACAACTGCAACAGTCTAATCATTTCATCAGCAGAAAACGTTTATATTTTGTCGAGGTCCTCGTCACTTGTGGAGTATGGTCTGCACTCGACGTACTTCTTGTTTCTGGAACAGAGAGCGCAATACTTTGCTAAAGGACAACAGACAACCATTTCGTATTGTCACGATATTTCAGCAGTTTCACGCTGCGAAAGTCAATCGCTCTCTTTTCCTTACGGGAAGCTATAGGCACCTGCAGCAGGTGGGGCTAAGACAACCACAACGAAAATGAGTTGACGCAAGTTCCCATGTACGTGAGCAATAGCATTGCAAGTCTGAGTGACAACTCCGAATTCTGGCCATAATTGGAGGTAACGTGCTGAATCATCAGGGGGGGGGGGGACACAATTTACAGTAACAAAGTGAAGTGATCATGGAGAACGACAACTCGCACAGATATGAATTCGTGAGCCAGGAACATATCTAACCCTTCTTTCTATTGGCCACGTCGCACGCGGTACATCCGCGCAGCAGCGACAACCCTACGGCGCCCGACGGGAGGCCCGTCGCGCGGCGAGAAGGTAAGGACCCAGGTAACAGGTCAGCGGACGAGTCGCGTACTGCGATATGGAACGCATTGAAGCACACCTCATCTTAGTTGACGCTAAATCGCTGCAGTACGCGCCGCGACTCTTCCGCTGACCCGTCCACTACTCTGTCTTTGCGCCACGCGACGGGCCTTTTGTCGGATTCCCGGCAACCCAGCACCTTTTTCGTTCATAATGTCGGCGTGCCATCTCGCCATAGCTATGTATTCATTGGGGTTATCCCATTCATAAATTCGGCAACTGTGCCTTTTTTTCGCAGACCAAATAGAAGATTTCTGCAATGTGAGTTTGAAACCAAATTACTGTTTTGTAGAGCAGACAGATCTCTTTTGTACGATATATAAAATAGCGTGAGAGCCTAGGATTTCAGCAGAAATTTTTTTGGAAAAAATATCGACGCTATTTGTGGGACAACCTGGTATTAGTCACTATAGCAATCTCAAGGCAAACGCCACTCTATTCCACTGGGCGCGAAGCAAGCGAAAATGCTCATTCGGCTCTTAGCTAACGAATCACACCCCACCTATTCAGCGTTTGCTTATTTTTTTGGTATTATTGCTTCGCTCTTGAAACAAACTTCGCAGAGAAGAGTTTGCTCATTTGTGATCTTCCCTTGCCATCTCCAACATAATCTCTGTTTCGAAACCAGAAGCGCGTCGAGTGCAGACCACACACTACAAACGACACCCGACAACAGCTCCCACAGAATGTAAGTGTTTCCTGCCAACGAGCTTATTAGCCTGTTGAAATTGTACACTATCAGTTGTCGC
>KZ345918.1:74073-87369 GCA_002352805.1 Teladorsagia circumcincta | reverse complement strand
TTCAGAGGAGTTGACCCGAAAATCAATGGAAAAAAATTTGTCCAACGGAGCGGTTTTCTGAACAATTGATTTTGGAAACGAAATAAAGTATCCATTAGGAAGCGCCCACCATCTAGTTTTTAACAGGGAAAAAAGAATTGCAAAAAGTCAATTACGAAGAAAGTTATGAGAGTTTGAAGCCAAAAAACCAGCGCTCCGCGAAAAATTTGTCCGCGATACACCCAAAATTGTCCAACGGGGCGATTTTTTGACTCCGTCAATTTTGGAAAGAGTTCAGGTATTCGTTAGAAAGCTCTGATCTTCTAGTTTATCCCAGGGGGACAATAATTGCCAAAAGTTCATTCTGAAGAAAGTTATAGCCTTTAAAAGTCAAAAAACCCGGTCCTGGAAAAAAAATTGTCCAACGGGGCGATTTCTTGAAGAAAACAGATTTTCCGAAGGTTAGGGTATGTTTTAGAAAGGAAACGATCTGAACTCTAAAAATTTTCTAGCCACTTCTCATAATCTCTAATTTGAAGAAAATTACATCCTTCCAAAGAAAAAAGTAGGCATTTCTGTGAATTCCGAATTCTCGACCCCATAGCTCACAGCGATTTGAAGGTAGTGCACAAAAATGAAGGTTTTCTAAAAGTAGGTGTCTCGTAGATTATAAATCTATTTTGAAGTTTGAAAAATATTGAAAAGTAACTGAATTACAATCTTTTGAAGATTATCAGACCGCCTCGGCCTTTCCGCGCTGCTTCGAGGGGAAGATTGGGCGCGCAAATGCAAACTCAAACTCCAGTACTAAATTCGGTTCACCGCGAGAATGTTCCTGACGATTAGCTGAGTTGTGTTATGTTTCGGGTAGAGTGTTGGGGGGGGGTAGCTCCGAGACCGTCCAGGAGGGGGGGGGTCGTAAAATTTTTGAAATTTGTCCAACGTGACGGTTGACCCTGGGTGGAACCTACAGAAACACTACAAATAATACCCCCTATAAGCTACATCCGAGTCCGCAATACAGAAAGAGCATGTTCGTACGCGTTCTTTGTCAACTACTGAAAATAAAATGATCGGTAGGCGTTGTCAACTTGTTGCAGGGATGACAAGAGATGTCGATCAGAGTTTAGAGCGGTACTCAATACGGTTTTTCGCATGCCGTAGGGGCTCTTACGTGGACTATAGAACCAAAGTTTATTTTTGCTGAGCGGCTTTGGAGGCCGAAACGGATGAAGAATTAGTGCGACGTTCCATTCCCCGTGATCACAAAATTGGTAGGTGATACCATAAGTGACTCACTCACTTTCACTCTATGTTGTAGTTCAATATTTCTCTAGTAGCGCCATCGCCAAAAAACATGCGTGGTTTTATTCATTGAGCAAGAAACAGCCCATGCACTTATTAGGTTCACGGTTCCACTTACCAGCTTCTTACCTGGTTAGGCATTCACTGAAAACTGGAGGAAAAAATTTGTAGCCCAAAAACGTCACCAACTGGTGCCGAAGTGGAATCCAACGGAGCCATCAGCTAACGTGGACGCAATATTCGTGATCGAAACACTGAACTTTTCCTATAGCAGTAGTTTTAGAAAGAATCGGCAGACTGTACTGATTCAAAAAAGTAATTGATAAGTAAGGGCGGCAGCACTGCACCGCATCGGGTAGACAGGATTGTCGACATCCTTCCGAAATAGCAAGGAAATTCGTTTCAGAATGGACATCTGCATGCTGTGAAGTTGGTGAGGACAAGAGAACACAAGATGTTGTGGTCGCTAAACTCTAGTCTCCATCAATAGGAGATAGATTTGGTTGCCAGCTCTTCTACCCGCAAGGACTCCTCTCAAAAAGTGCAGCGACTCCAAGTGTCGCTGCTTGATGGGAGATGTTCTGCTCGGAATCGAACTCGTTTCTGCGAATAAAAATGCTACATACGTATGCTCCTTATTTTTTGAGCCGCGTTCGTCTTCAAGTCGTCCGCTTGCGCGAAAGGCTGCTAACCCATGGTCACTCCACTTCTCCAAGCTTATGCTAAAATTTCGATTTTCGCTTGACGCTTGCCTGTAGGGGTGAATCAGGGCCTTGAAAAAATATTACGTCCGTTGGCCCCGGTTTAGCGCTGTAATTCATTTTCAATTCGGTATCCGATTCAAAACCCTGCAAGCAGGGCATCCATCTGGACTCCATATCCAGTTCATGCATATTTGGGGCGACAACCAAAAAGTAAATTCTTGGGCAGGACGGAGCTTAACCACAAACTACTTCATGTCCGTGGCAATGCGACTCAGCAACGCTACCCACTTCAACACCAATCCACCGCGACCGTAACCGTGCCGATGACCCTTATGAAGCCTGTACTTTCTCCTCAGTCGGCACTGTGTAAGTTACCTCATTTTTGAGCAAATTTTACGTTGTTTTTTTTACATCATCCTCACAAGATCCTTTGGTATCCGAGTAATCTCCGCTTCATGTCCTATAATTTGTACAATACCGCTCCTAACTTTTGGAAATTCGACACTGAGCGACGGATTTGTAGCGTCGCAAAGCGTCACCTCGTCATAACTCTCCCGAAAGTGGACAAAATGAATGGACTTCCACACCAGTGGACTCATCTCTCTGTGACGAATCTAACTATGTGCAAAAAATACGAACAAGGTTGAGCAGGTACCATGTAATTCCATGAAAACTATCGTCGATCTAGTTGGCAGTCTCGACTCTCGCCATTTCCATTATCTCTCTAATCGGGGACCAAACCTTAGCTACCACCTACATGATTTCATAACGTCTTCCTTCATGCCATTTGCCACGCACGGTGCTATCCGTAAAGCTTCGGAAATTCCCGAGCGAAACGCGATTTCGCTAATTTTTTATCATGAGTCCGTTTGAAGAAGATGCTTCCACTTCCAGCTTCGTTGAAACTGCGCCGTTCACTCGAGTTTAGTCCAAGAAAGTGATTGTGTGATGTGATGCGTACACAACCCTACCCATGTATCCTAGTCGGTCTACAGAAAGATGGATTTCAAAACTTATGGTGAGCTGCAGTAGCGACATCAACATTCCTACTATATATAAGCGGCTAAGAGTGTGTGTGTGTGCGTGTATGTATGTGTGTGTGTGTATGTGTGTGTGTGTGTGTGTGTTTGACCGGAAATCTCGAGTACCAGCTGTCGCCAGGAGCTGATTTCGGGATATGATATAGGGGGTGGGGCGAGAACATATTTGGTGGGGACAGAAACTGATAACAGCTGATAAGAGCTGATAAGAGGCGCCAAAATGCAAATTTCACGAAATTCACAGCGGGTGTCCAAGAAGCGGTGAGACGTTCGTGACAAGTGATGTGAAGGGTGGAACGGGAACATGTTTGGTGGGAGACAGAAAGTGATAACGGCTGATAAGGGCTGATAATAACAGTATGCGTAAGGACATGAAGGGCCATTAAATCAGATTTTAGGTTACGCATTTCTTGATATCACTTCACATGAGATGCATCATAAGCACCGAGCACCACTCGACCGCTATACTCCTTAAATTCTTAATAATGTATGATGGATCTTCGAAATAATAAAGAATTAATACTGGGTATCTCTACAGCAGCATCATCAGCAACTATTATTCGACCGCTTAATTGTCCTGACTTTCAATGCACTGCTGTTGTTTACAGGCACCTCTTTAACTTCGCAGACCATAGCGCGTATCAGTGTATGAGCTTCAGCGCAAATAGACGCAATCTATGGAATGCATGAATTTTGCGAGGAAATTTATTGCTTAGCGGTGGAATTTAACGCTCCATCACTGCTAAGTATCGCTTTCGCCTTCCGTATCATACGCGCATGAGCGTGCGGTGCCAAGCTGGTTTATGTCATAATTTCCTTGGTCAAGTCCTACCTCCTAGCGGAACCTCCCGACAGTAGGCGACACCTCACATCTTCAAAATCTCTCCGATCTTCCCATGTGTGAGCATTGCGCGGGGTCATCCATACAAGTTGCAGGTCGGCGTCCCCATGGCGATTCCTACAGAAGTTCTTTTCTCGTGAGAGTCCAGTACCTCTGGAACAAACTCAGATCGGGTGTGCTCCGGTATAAAGACGCGTCCACATTCATACTCAACTATACAAGGAATTGCTCAGTGATCAGTAGTTTTCCAGACGGTTTTTTAGCGACAGTGGGCGACAGTAGGCGGCAATGGGCGACTTCGCACCCAAATGCTTTCTCAGGCATATTTGAACCGTGTAAGTGCCTCCAGACAATTTTTCAGCGCGAGCGACAGTAGGCGACACTGAGCGACATGCGCGATCTCGCACATTCCTTCCCAGGCACTCCTGAGCCGCATAACTGCCTTCAGACGAGTTTTCAGCGCAAGCGACAGTGGGCGACAGTAGGCGACAATGCGACATCACCTTATTTAGTGCCACATGATTTCTTTGGCCAAGTACTATCTCCTAGAGAAATTCTAGCCTCAGCGACAATTGGTCACCTTGTCACGGCATTTGTTTCCACCAAACTCGATGTCAACTTTATGGGGATTATTTTGTGCCCTGATCATACTTACTGTGAAGCCCCTCGTCTAACTGTGAGTCGTCTTTCGTTTGCATCTCTGCTGCAAAATTCCCTAGCTCCTAGAGATCCGTCTGGAGAAACTGGGCCAGGTGTGAGATGGGTGGTTCAGGTTTCGAGAAGTACAAAACATACATCAGCCATGCATAGCCCCGTCTACAGTGGGCGTGGCGTGCACCGAAATGAGCGATAGCGAAGGAAATAAGGTTACACGCTATTGGCGGGCGGAGCATGCAATTGAATGGGCGGAGTTTGTTTCTGGACTTATAGCTCTGTTCCAGGAGGTTCCAGAGATCGGGGACAAAGTGAATGAAGGTTGGCGAAGGGAAGGATGTAACTACTAAGGGTGGGTCAAGCCAAATTGGTACGAGCCAAATTTTCGCACCATAAGTGCGAAGTGACCTCATTAGACGTGACAGGGTCACCAAGTCACTCGGACATCTTTGTTAATCAGGTGAAACAAAACCAACTAATTGTGAAAGGAAGTCTCTCATTATAACAGTACTGGAAAACATATATTTTTATACGAATTATAAACATAATAAACTCATACAGATTCATCCGGGACAACGCGGGATATGGCTCATACAGACGTATTCGGAACAAAGCGGGGCTATCTTCTACAAAATGTTTCAATTTTTGAGCGAAATGCACCTTCCTGATAGAGCGTTGCGATGTTTGCTTTGCAGGTATGACAACACAAGCGGGACCCTGATCAACGCAAGGGAAAGCACTATTCTAGGAGAGAAGGCTCAAGAGACCTGATCGACTTACTGGGACACCGTTGCCAGAAAGGAATTTTAAGGGATGTAGCAAGAAAGGGTGTTGCTGCGGGGAAAGCTGGATGAGGGGCTAGATGAAACGACGAGAGGTTTGAAACCTCGAAAAACTGAATGGCGCACTGGAAGGTATTATGACACAACAAAATTTGCTAAAACATGCTGCTGTACATTGCATCTATTCCAGCTTGTATATCAGTCGGAGACCTTTCTAAGGGTTCTTTTTACAAGAGGTCTTGCAAAATGGACGGGGTGGGGGCTGAGCTCCTGAAAAGTCAATCAGGAAGCACATGAAGGTCATATCTCTAAGTGGCTCGCTTGAGAAAGTACAGTAACATTCAGCTAGAGACATGAGCTACTCATCGAAAGCGTGCGGATCTTCTTGATGCAAACTACTCTTCCTCGCTTTATCTCACAGTAAAAACAATCAGATCTAGTTTTGTAGCTTCTCAATGGCTTGCCTAGGCCTCCAAATATAACTAGATAGTGATAGTTGAGTGGTAATGACGGGCCACTTTAGATCAGTTTCTTTCATATTTTAGGTTGGCAGTAATTTTTCCTTTCAAACACACCACTCTTTCATAATGTTGTTTTTGTTGTATGTGTTTTTTTTTCAATTTGATTGCCGTTTACACGTGACTAGTACAGATGCTTGAATTGTGTTGTGACCCCTAAGGCGTCATCATTAATGAAGTCACTTCGCAGTTGTCCGCAGAGTTTTCGCACATAATTAACGTTTCCTCGCACCTCCGAGCGGGGCATTCTTAATAAGGTGTGAGGCGTACCATTCTTTACTGACCCAACTACTGATGGTGTTGGAGCATGCACCAAAGTGGGCGGGGTTTGTCCCCAAGCATATTGATCGCTCAGAGACAGTTCAGAGCTGGAGAAATCGTGGGAGAGATTGGTAAGAAAGAAAAAGTGGGTGGAACATGCGCCGAAACAGGCGAAGTTCATCACGAGATTTATGAATACGTCTAGAGGCAATCTTAAGACAGGAAAAAAGCGGCAATGGCTCACAGAGAAGGAGAGGTCAGAAGCATTGGTTGATGGAGGCGATAGAATCTAACTTGGAATTCAAATATTCGTAGTGTATCAGGCCGAATTTGAGATTTTACGCCGCACCATCCCACATTGCTGCTGAAGTGAGTTTTGCGCGCAACTGCTTGCGAACATGACATTCGTTTCTATCATTAGCGCTTCAACGCAATTTCCCTTTTGATCAATGGGAGAGCTCAGACAAGCGGAAAATAGATGCCAAATGACGCCAGATTTATGAATGAGTGTCATATGGCACGGGATCAGGTGCTCATCGTCGCTTACTGTGGCCAGCTGTGGCCACAGTAAGCGACGATGCGGATGGCCAGACTGAAATTTCGCTAGGAGGTAGTACTTTAGGCAACATTCTCAGCAGGGACGAAGGCGGCGTGGCGAACAGAAATCGCACCCCCTCTTGCCAGACGTGGAGATTCGTTCACGATCACGATTTGCATCGCGAATCAACCCTTGTGATTGTACGCCACGCCCACTTCGACCCTGCTGAGACTGTTGCTTTGAGCAAGTACCTGCAGGGTGGACGTGGTCGGAACGGCTGGAATCCCCTGGGCCGATTTCGTCTGCGGCCACTTCGAAGCTGTTCAGCCCCTAGTCAAGAAGTGTGACTGAACAAAAAACTCACCTTCGAAAGCCGCTGGAAAGGGAGCTGAACAGCTTCGAAGTGGCCGTCGACGTCGACTGAAATAGGCCGGACGGCTGATTGCCGTTCGGCCTATTTCAGTCGACGTCGACGTACGACCAAGGAAATCATGTAGCATAAAACTTCGCGTGACGTCGCTCACTGTGTCGTACTGCAGCTTACCATAATTTTTGAGACCCACCTTTCCGTGCAACGGCCAGGCTGCATAGGTAAGGTTATGAAGGAATCTCATACAAAAATCACTTTCTTGGACAAGACTCTAGTGCACGGCACAATTGGAGGAAGGACGTTATGAAATCATCAATGCGGTAGCAAAGAGCTGGCCCCGTTTGGAGGGATAATGGAAATGACGAGAGTCAGGACTGTCAAACGAGGGATTGACGACAGTTCTAATGGAATGACTTAGTAGCTGTTCAACCTGATACTTAGTTACCTTACGTAACCTGATACTTACTTACTTCACACACAGTTGGACTCGTCACACAAGGGCGAGTCTATCGGTATGAAGCTCCGTTCATTTTACCCGCTTTTGGGAGAGTTGTGACGGGGCGACACTTTGCGACGCTACACATCCCTCGCTCAGCGTAGATTTTTCAAAAGTTAGGAGCGGTATTGTATATGCCACTTCAAAAACGTAAACACCTTCCACTCTCAACAAATTTTCTGATCATTTTTGGCCTTCACGGGTCAGCTTAACGAAATTGGACTTCAGTTTTGTAGTCTGAGACGTGAGAGCCCCTACAGCATGCAGAAAACCGTTGTGGAAATGCGCTGCACGCCTCAAACGACTTGCATTATAAGGCTATATCTTGAAGGAGCACTGGGCGCTGAACAATAGTCACTCGTCGCCAAGGCTGTGACAAAGGTGTTCGTGTGCGAATGGTGGTTTCTACGCCGTTAAGACTGAGTTACACATATTGTAATAGTACCTTGGCTCGCGTCACGATTAATCACGCACCATGCTCAGTGGGACGGCTTACAGATCTGCATCGAAAGCGGTCGAGTTGCTTTCACTCAAGTACAGTGGCGCTCAAAAGTCTTCGGTAGAATGCTCTTCCCATTGTCATTTTTTTCCTACTGCATGAAATCCACCAAAACTGCTGTATGTTGATCAATAACATAGTGTGAATGATTCCGGCTATCTGGCCGCAATACGCTTTAGTTCACGGTACATTAGTGAGATCAAACTCAAAATCAGTGCGGAACACGGATAGCATAGGCTTAGAAAAAAAACCGTTTTATTTCGAGATAGCAACATGCAGTATGTTACAAACATTAATATTTTGTAGGAAAACTTCGAAATCTGATGACAGCGGCACAGCGGGAAGGCATGCCGATAATTTTTTGTATGGTAGATATTGGCGTGGCGTACCACTCTTTCACTATTTCAGCGAACTTTTCTTCTCTGTTTCTGCTATATTTGCTAGAGCAACGTTTTTCACATGTGCTCTATGGGATCTAGATCGCGGGAATGGCTTGCTGAAGAAGTCTGACTTGCTGCTCACAGAAGGTCGCCTTCACAACTGCTGAAGTGTGTTTCGGATCGTTATTCTACTGAAGGGAGGCCAGGCAACGGGCTTCCTGCGGGCATATGCTGACGTGCCCATGGCGGCACCATGTCGACCATCATGTTCCTATAGTACTGCCCTGTCATTGTGGTATCAATTTCCAAAATAGGACCCATTTCGTTCAATGAGAAGGCGTCGCACACCATGACAGATCCTCCGCCATGCTTGGTTGTGGGTACAGTGTACTTTGGATTGAATCTTTCTCCAGATGGACGTCGCACATACCATGCACCATCACTTCCGAGCAAATTGAACTTACTCTCGTCTGTGAAAGAATTCTACTCCAGTCAGCCACACTCCAGTCGAGGTGACGGCGCGCGAACTCCACTCTAGCTCTCCTATTTTTCAGACTGATGAAGGGTTTCTTGGCTGGACGCCTCCCGTAGATCTCAGCATCCTTCAGACGTCTTCTCACAGTCTGCCTACTGAGATTACTTTCGAGCGACGTACAATTCCTCTATCTTGTTTAGATGAAGTGCATCGAGGACCGTCTTCGTAGCATTGCAAAGAGAGTTTCTAACCTGATATCGTTGGATAATTGAAGAGATCGTCTGTTGAGGAATTTTCAGAACCCGTGAAATAGCCGTGACTTTCATGCCTGATTCTTTCATGTTTACAACAGCTTGACGATTACCTTGAGCGACTTATCTTCTTCTAGGCATTCCTTGAGTGTACAAGTACTAATACTGAGCCTATGCGAGCTTGAAGTGCAATCACCGCTAACCTTGAAGTCAGCAAAAAACACTCCCGCAATAAAAACCTTGTGCGTAATCACGTGATCGCGCTGTTTTGCCGCCGGGTAGTATGAACTGATTTGAAATCTGCTTGGGTTCATGGTGTCAAAATTTTACGAAATTGCTTGTCAATACAAAAAGTTACAATTGAACTAAAATTCCAACGAAGATTTTTAAGCGCAATTGTAGGTCACCGCGCGTCGGCAAAGTGGCTTGCCTTTGCCGCTGTGCGATGACTTTTACCCTACTTCGGCGGAAAGGCCACATTCATGGCCATCTTATGAAAACACTTTTTGGTGCTGCACACCCATAAGTTATCAGTATAGAATCATGAAAAAAAATGTTGCTTCTTAGAACTTACGGCCATGACGATCGCTTTTTTCGTCTTCTTCTCTTTCTCTATGACATCTGAATCAGTCTCCATTTTGGCATGCTTTTAATTGTTGACTGCAATTTTCCGACGCAGTTTCCGATGTGGAACTTATCAGAAGGATGCTTGACAATGGGCAAAAAATTTTACTTTAAGAGAGATTGATAACATCACCTCCCGCTTTTCGAGCAGTTGTACAAGTGATCGCGGCACCAAGACCACTCAGCCGTGACTCAGCTTTTGATGGAATACATATTCAGCACGAGCCTGTCTTCGACAGGCGACGACACTTCCCCTTTCTTCAAAACTAGTCTATCTGTCAGGTTAACACCATGGATGGGATGCTTAGACACAGAAAGAGTATCTCATAATGAATGGTATTATTACAGTCACACGTTAGAATGACACTTCAACAGCTACTTCAACACTTCCACATCACTTTGATTTTTGAAGCAATCCATAACTGAAAATCGTCGAGATGGCTGGAAAAGTGGGTATGGTGGGAAATGTTCAACGAGTACGACGTTAAGAGCAAGGTTCCCCACGCCAATTTGCTGAATCCTTGCAAGCTCGTTCATGGGAATTGTAGCCGAGTATCATCATGGAGAGGAATTGCTTCACTTCTCGCGGTTGATGAACTTGATCATACTAGAGCATCTCCGGCATGCTAGAAAGACATTGGTGTTGTGTTAAAACACCTGGTTCCCAAGAGCTGTGGTGCGTCAGTCTCGTGCTATACCGCCGAATGATTAGCTTACCTTAGCCTAGACCTTGCACGATTTCGTTCGGAGAATTTTCGACGCTTAACCGCGGTCTGATTATTGAAAAGATGGCTTCTCCTACTTGTGTAAAGAGTTCACTTCCTATCGTGGATGACACTGATTCCGAATACCGACAGCTTCTATTGCGTAGAATAGGTGGAAGCGACACCTCCTAAGCACGGCTGTGCTGCTGTTCCGTCAGCCAGACAACTCCTCCAGCAAAACCAAGTAAAAAAGGCAAGCTCTGACACAGCAGCAATTCCAATTATTCAACTCGCTCCTTTAGCCTCCACAGAAAAACATTGAAAAGAGTTGGACGATGACTAATTCGACGTGCAGGATATATACTGGTGTGCAAAACTAAAGAAGGGAATTAAGTTCCTCATGATATCTCACTTCTAATTAGGCTTGCTCGATGAAATCTGGAGCATACATAAAAAGAACTGCTGCAGTATATCACTGGGAGCTAGTGAAAGAAAAACGCTATGCGAAGGACAGAAATGAGTTTTTTTTCCGAAGACAGTGATTGAAGCAGCTGATGGGTGGACTACCCCATTCGTAGTGATACTCCAAAAAACACTGTGATTTCTGAGAGGGTGTGTGGACACTACGGACGTAGTGTATGCTCTCCTACGTGCTTCAATACTGGCCATAAGCTTGGTTAACAGCTCTTGTTGGAGACAGTTCCATTCCTCGAACACCTCGACTGGCAACTGTTGGACAGTTATTGGTTATTGGGTTATTGCAGTAGCTACCTTATTCACGGCATGCTCTAAACACATGCACCATTTTCAAGGTTGCTTTTTTCGGCCACAGTCGATCTATTCCGGGCAGACCTCAGTGTGTCTCTTCCAGGTTTCAAGACATAAAAAGTCAACAGTCAGAAACCACGATTTTCCGTAATCCAGAAAGAGGCTAAAAGTCAAAAGCTTCTGGAATTACTTCAAACATGTATATGGGAGTAAAAGTGCTGACCCTAATTTCTGAATAGTTGCTGAAGAAATTATAAAAAAGGCAGCTAAACACTCTAGTTGCACAGACACGGATACTTTTTGAGCGACAAGATACAATAGAAGAATCCCTTATCAGTACGCACCCGCACGACGTGATTGGGCGATTAGCCGACATCAACTGTGAACAGCGGGTTGCAAAGTTTCAACAGGTGTAATAATTGTGACATGCCTTCGATACTAATTGTAAGTACTGATGTATGCTAGGCAAAGTGTTGTGCCCATAACCCAGCATCTTCGTGACATAAAGGGGGAAGGAGGGCAAAAAAGGGCATTTTGCCAACTTCTATCAACGGTCGCACAGGGTGCGGCCGTTGATGGAAGTTTTACACCAATATGTTCCATAGAGGCTCCCCATATGTAGAAGCCATCCCTCACTGCCCTCACCGTCTTCAGAATTTGATGTCATATGCCACGTCGAGCTCAAGCACGTATACCGTAATTCCTCCAGCCTGAAGCTCCCGATATGATAGCTCCGTCACTCAAACGATTGAAGATAATTTGTTCGATCGTTTGAGTGACGGATAGCTTTCTAGAAACTATAAATCTGATGCAACTCCCCCTTCTGACCAGCGCTTCAGATAAGGTATTGATGGTTACGATCCGTCGAACACTTCGTCGACTCTTGCACAAACATTTTGTCCCAGGGAGTTGTCTTCAAAATGTGAAGGGGGATTGACCCTTTCTTATTGCCCTCACCCCCTGCCCCCCCCCCTAACTGCTGTGGTCTCAACGTTGTTCTCTGGTGACTAAGAGAGATATATAAGTCGAGTATACTCGAAGATAATGTGTAGAAACCTGGCCGTTTCGCAGCTTCTGCTGATATCTGTTCTTGAGATTTTACTGGTTCATCTGGCTTAGGAACCTTTCCAATACTTTCTTTTTCTTGGATTTTCGTTTTTTCAGCCGATGGCAAACCCTTGCCATCTCCTGATTTCTCTATCGACTTGGAATTTGCGCTATGTTTCTCCTTTGCTTCGATCCCCACTGCATGATCAGCCTGTTCCTTCTCCATAGACTTCACTTCTTCCTTTGACCCTGCCTCAGCCTTCTTCTGATGACCTTCATCACTTGACTTCATAACTTCGTTTGATCCAGCCTCCTTTGTAGCATCAATTTGCCGTTCTTTACCTTCTTCTGATAAACGCTCCTCCTTTTTGGCGTCATCGCTCACTTGTCCTTCTTGCCGTTCGGCAGATCCTGTTGGCTTCCCTTCAGCATCGACTTGAACCTGTGCGGTTGGTGTGGTTGTTTCTTCCTGTGCTCCCAGCTCTTTGCCTTTTTCTGCTGTGTCTTTCTCGTGCTCGTCTTTTGCATTTTCATCTTTATTTTCCTCCTCCATCTGAAAAATCGTGAAGGGTTGTAGCTCAAATAGATGCAAATGTAGTCGCTGCAGATTTTAGCAGCGTTTCCTTCACCCCTATATGGACAATACTGTACAGGGCTTAAAATTACAAGTACAAACCCAACGGAACTCCGCGCACAAGGGATTTCATCTTATCACATTTCGTCCGAAATACCGTTAACCCTCGAGGCTATCTACAGATGGTTTTATTATAAACCGCTTTTGTCCTCCGGCAGCTGCAGGAAGTTTCATTCTTCTGCCCTGCGCATGCTTACGCCTCACATTGCGCTGCCTTCCACTTGCGAACTACAGTTAGTAAAAAAAATGTGTGTGCAAGAAACATATCCTATAGTGCATAGTACATTATATAAATTTTGAGGCACCCTAAATCTTTCCTTAATCTAACCAACAGTTTACTTTCTTGAAACGATGCTATTACTGGTGAATCTCACTTACTAAAAACCCTCCATTCTTTTGCGGAAGTTTTTCCTACTATATATAAAA
>KZ345918.1:39619-50047 GCA_002352805.1 Teladorsagia circumcincta | reverse complement strand
AGTAGCGCGCTCCGGCGCTAATGTGGGTTACGGTGTACGCCCTCTGCTTCTGAACTTATAATATTGTGTGAGGGTGAAAGTTTCAAAGAAGTTGACAGGTGAGTGCCGTCGACCCCTATAGCCACTGCAGCCGCATCTCGCACTTCAGCTGTGCACTAGTTTAACTAGGTGAGCTACAAATCTGTGCTGCTAATATTTTATAATACATATAGACCTCTTATCTACCAACTCTCGCTTTTTTCAACCATTGTGAAGTTTTCCTCATAGAGATTAAGCATTAAAACCCAAGAAGATGGTGAAACGACCTTCGCCAGGTTGTTCGCCTACGGAACTCCAGCACTTTCAACAGATATCTTAGTTGAAGTTGCCTCTTGTAGGAGAAGGAGTGAAAAATGTGACAGCTTTTATCCCGACCGGAAATGTTTCGTTTGAACCGAGATATGCGCTTTTGAATTTGAGGGACAAAGTCGGCGGAAACTTCCGGACAACTCAATGATTGCATTAGCTGTCCGAAGGTCATTCGGCTATTAGACTGTCGGTTTTTAAAAAATGATACGTGTTTATTGTTATGTTATTATAGAGAAGTGTATTCTATGTCTGTTTGTTTGTTTTCAGTTATGTCATGTTCAATGTTTTGATTGTTGTAGAATCCTTTTCAATCGCTACAGCCTCTTAATCGATCGATAGTCTGGAGCCGCTCCTTAGGAAAGGATCCCAGGTCACCATGGCCATTCAAGAAGAGGTGTATACCACTAGATGCGCCTTTAAACGCTGATTAGAAATCGTCTCTCAAAATCTGCTAAACGATTCCCTGAACAGAGTTATGAAGCAGAATAGCACAGCTCTAGTGGTCGCCGCTCACAGAAGAGTTGTCGCGGGATCAATCCCCTGTCGTGCTTGTCTTTCGTTTTTATCGGTAATATAGCCAGTCACAGCTCTAGTGGTCGCCGCTCACAGAAGAGTTGTCGCGGGATCAATCCCCTGTCGTGCTTGTCTTTCGTTTTTATCGGTAATATAGCCAGTGAGAGCTCAAACAGCGGTTCCTCACCAGCGCTTACTTGAAATTACCTTCAAGACGAATGCGCGAGCATTTACTGACGATTTCAGTAAGTATCCCCGCATGGCAGATCATGGCACCCGTACCACAAGTGCCAGATGATTCTGAACAAAACGAGTGTGATATTCGTGATTAGGGAGTAAAATAACCCCTATAGACAAATTTTAGTCAAATCTGAAATCCTGACCTAACTTCGAAAAGTTGAGCAATCACCTATCATAGGCGCACGTGTCATGGAACTCTGGTGTTGGGATGGCATCATTTCAGGAAATTTTACGCGTAACTTTCTCAAAACTTCTGTAGATTGAATGAAAGCAGACAACGACGGATACACTGCCAAATAGAAATGAAAGCGATTTTCGTGTGAGCGTCAACTTTTTTGCCCTTATTTCGAACATTTAGCGGATCTATGCATTCGCGTTTCACCACAAATACAACCTTGGCTTCCTTTTTCTTGCCATTTTCGGTTCTCTAATTTCAGCGTTATGTTATTGTTGAATTTTTGATGACTGCGAGTCAATTCTATCAAAAAGTTGGATATCCTGATCAACAAACGCTAGGAGTGCTGGCGGGAAAGGGAGACACGAATGAATACCCACTTTTTCGAAGTGAGGTCCAAATTTCACAGTAGACTTGCGCTCGGCAACCTGGGGTAATGTGGCCTCCGGAACACGAATATCACACTCGTTTGGCGCAAAGATAACTGGCACGTGCGCCATGGGTGCCATGAGCAGTCGCGGGCAGGAACTGCCCAACCGTGTACCAGATGTTCGGAAACTCATCATGCAGGCACTTATAAGCAGCCAATGATGAAGTGGTGAGTCAAGAGTGTTTTCAGTCATCCTAACAAAAAGAAGCAAAATGGCAAATGCATCAAGGACTTGAACTCTCGACCACACGCCTACTATTCCGGCTCGCCACCAGCTGCGCCACTGCTGCACATCCCGTTGCAATCTCGATTGCCTTATGTGCACGACGTCGTCGGGGAGAATGAGGTCTCAACTTCGTTATAGGAAACGTTTAGCAAATTTGGATGGCAGATTCGAAATCAGCGTCCCAAGATACCTACGGAATCCCGTTCTGAAAGGCCATGGCGACCTGGGATCCTTTCCGTGATGACGTCATCGCCTGGAAGGAAACCAACCAATCACAACGATGTTTACGCCTACTTTCGGTGCCGCTCATTTTTTCGGTGTAGTGCGCGGAATCATACTTGTGTGGCCAGATACAATGCCGCCGGGAAGATCGATGAGGCAGATCCTCATAGCGCTGGAGCGACATCTGCAACCAGGCGGAACGCTGCTGTTCTTCCCAAGTCCGTACCGAGACAGTAACGCGACGGAATGGACTAACGTGGGACGACTATGCTCCGAGTTTGTTCGATTTATGACGACCGCCGACAGAGGTTTCGAGCAATTGCGCGGGCTCACTATACCGAAGCTCCGGAGAGGTGCCATACACTCGTGCAGCAATGTGTCTTGGGACGGACCCAAGATTCAAGCGATCGCAGTTCAATAAAAGACAAATTTTGCTATTTGTGGAGAAACTGCGCGTCACGATAGCTGACGTCCTTCGACTGCCAAAATTCTATGCCGCGTCAAAGTTACAATTTAGTGTAGCAATGGCCACAAATATTACTGCATCAAGTGCTTTCAAAGTTATCACAACCGATTTGGTTGTTCGATCAATGTTGCTGAAATTTGTTTTTATTCGCATCACCGTGGGCTAGAAGGAACTTCGCGACGAGAAAGAACGGACGTATCATGCAAAAAGGTTATTACTGGTGTAGCATTGGCCACAAATATTCCTGCATCAAGTGCCTTCAGAGTTATCACAACCGATATTGTTGTTCGATCGATGTTGCTGAAATTTGTTTTTATTCGCATCACCGGGAGAAGAATATTTGTTACTTGTTTTTTCACGATGGAAGTAAACCGTGTCTATCCCACTGTGCATGTAGCTTTGTAACACGACCTTTCACTTACCGGATACTTGGAACTTCCAAAAAATATTGAAATAGAGGAGCAGTGAGTGATTATTAGCCGTGGCCTGTCGGCAAGTCGTACGGTTCCACGCAACCAACTTGGCACGGCCCGCCGATGAGCCATACGGTCGTCAAGGATTTATGGATTATGGAAGCCTCCTCTACTCGTGGCCTCATGTCTTCTAATGCCTCGCACAGTTTTGCATTGCCTCTGGTTCTGTTTGAGAATTGAATCAAAGAATATCTTTCTTTTTCCAAAAGTTGTGTTCAGAATAACATAGTTGCTAACCAAATTATTGTAACAATTTATCAGTACAGAACATGACAGTGCTTCCACAAGGCCAAAACCAGACAGATCACACCTGAAATAGCATGATTATGACTAACTCACAAGCCTACTCGTTAAAGCTACTCGATATTGCACATATATATATATATATCGCCGAAAGAGACACGGTAAAAAAGGAAGATGGCCCAGTGACAGCTGACCAGCTTTCGACCGGAGTTTGTCGGTGCAAATTGCATTTCCATTTGCTCGTTTAGCCGGTTTCTTTGCCTGTGCTAATTTAGCTGTTCAATTAAGGATTTGCGCATTTATCTGGTCGCTGTTTTCCTTGCTGTTTGTGATCTCGTTTGTCCCATGTTTAACTTCGACACTATTCTGAAGCACTCTCCTGTCTAAGGAATTCCAGGTACAAGTTAAACGATCTTTACTTCAGTTCAGCAGACATGAAATTCACAGGAGAGGGAGTCAAAAAGTCACCTTTCCTGTTTCAATCTTGCATTGATTCCCTTTGCCCAACTGACGGCACTTTTCAGGCGGTCATGAGTTTTCAATGCCAGGTTTCGGCTCAGCAGATGCTCGATTACCCTACAATTTTACTCACAATCAACCCTTCTGACCTCTTCCCAAACTCGACGTTTGAGCGAAATGAGATTTTGCGCACCATGCCATTCCCAAGAAACTGTCCACACTCATGGGGCCATATGCTATCCTTACCCAGGCTATGAGAAGAAGGAATTCCTTTGAAAATTCTTCGTTTTCCAGCCAAGTTGCCCTAAGGAATAAACTCTTTAGATACAGCCCCAGAAACGGAGCTTTTGTCGAAAATGATGCGCTGGCGCCTAATCTTACAAACCGCCGCGGTCTTTTGGCTTGCAGCATAACTGGCAAAATATTGCCATCGATTCGCGATGTTAGTATAAAGGATGTTTGTATTCTATATTGTTATGTAAGTGACCTTGATCAATAAATTGGTTTGGCAATATGCGCGGGCACGGTTACATCGCGCGATGACCCCCAGATCGGTGAAAAGGTGCAAAGTACATAGGGCACCCTTTTTCGCTCCCAAAAGTACCCCGGGTTCGACACGGCCATTTTGGATCGCCATAAATACCCTGGGTCACTCATATCTCTCTCCTTGTCTTTATATGCCTTTTGGAGATTCTCTTCTGTGGTTCCTTCGAATCACAATTCACTGCTTCGCGTTTTCTGTTGTCTATCGATTTTATTTAATCACTTGTACGATCAATTTAGATTGATTATAAATAAGGTTCCGGATCCGAGAATATTTGTTGACTTAGTCGATTATCCGTTCTTCGTGAAATCGATAGACCACTTGGGGCCAAATCCAGTGACTTGAATTTGAAGCTCACTATTTACAGATAATATGTCTACATCCACAGCAGCCGGACATGACGAAATGATGGACAATACGAACGAGTCTTAACCGCTCAATAACTGGGAAGAACTTGGTTCAAGTTGCAAGTTGGAAAAATTGAATAATTCTTTCCGAAATTTCCTAATGCGGTCAAATGCTGCTCTTAGTGACCAATGTAGAAGTTTTTCGCCTGCAAAACGATGAAACATTTTGAATACGCCTCGTGGTCCGGTGCAAAGCACCTTCGTCAATGTCAAAAAACGTCTAGAACTGAATACGTGAACGGCAGAAACGTCTTTTTTTTTGACGATATACAAATGTCAAAAGCAGAACTTCGTGACTTTCTACCGACTGTGAGCGCTAATAGTCACACGCTTTGTGAAGTAGCAGGTATCTCAAAATGTGTACTCAACCAAGTAATAGAAACTGTAGAAAATGCAAAACAATTCTAGAATTGCGAAATAATCAGCCAATAATGAAGTTATCATTTGAAAAGGAGATTGATGAAAAAGATAGAGGGATAGAAAGTCTCAGAAGACAAATCAAGCTTTTTCAGGAGCAAGATCTGATCATCTGTTCTGAACAGGAGGATCCTCGCAGTCAGTCATAGAAAACTCACATACCGTACCCACCGCAGTTAGAAAGTAGATAGATAGTTGGCAAGCCATTCGCAGCCATTACGCACGCTCAAAGACAAAGGGATTGACAATTCTACTCAGGAACTGAAAGAATCGCAAGTCTCGAACGAAGGTCATCGTTGCGGCCGAACTCTAATGTCGCCAAGATCGTTACAGTTGTCCTCGCCGGAGAAATTCCACGGATCGACGAGTGTTGAGTCCACATTTATAGCGAGTTACGCTACCACAAATAAAGTGCACGCTGTGGTCCTGCTAACAGCATGTTCGCTGTACTAAAAGGAAGTTCCATGGGTGAATTCATTGGGGATTAGACGTTGAGTCTCCCGCAACATGATGGCAAGACTCAGACAGGTGCGACCTGTTAGTAAACCACTCAGAAGGGAAGGCACTTATTAAAAGTGTTCCACAAAGTGTTCGGGAGGGAACCTTCGAGGAGGTAGTTGAGGCACTCAGAGTAGCTCGCAAAAATCCATGTGAGCGGTTAAAGGACTTGAGGGAATGGGACAACCTCTATGAATAAAACAGTGATCCATTGTAGACTTTTTGTCGTATAGAGGACCTGCTTAGGAGAATCCATCCTAGTAGCGAGTGGGATACAGGGGATCCAATCTATTCTCGTGTCTCCAACAATGACAAAATTCTATCACATGCTGGCTGCCTCAGATGCTCAGAGGGTACTGTATATACAGAGGTCAAGCGAGTAGACATGCGGCTGGAAAAGCTGCAGGGTAACGGAGCCTACTCGACAAGTAGTCATCAGGTACGCTTCCAGAAAAGGTTCATGGATAAGAAATCGGTTGAACTTCAAAATAGCAACGAGTTAAATGGAGAGCAGGGGAATCCCTAACCCTTTTTTTCTGAATGTTACAATTGCTAAAGAAAAGACCATGTAACAGGAGATTGCCGACTAAGGGACCCAGGAACCCTAACCACCGAGAGAACGGGAATAGTGCTGGGCACAATAGAGCGCGGAATAGCGAAGCAGTAGTTAGTTCCTTCGTGATTATGCTAGACAGGTGGTGAAAGTCGGTTCAGGCGAGAGAGAAAGGAACAAAACCTCAACCCAGAGCTGTAGATAAGCCAAGTACCTGCGAAGTAGTAATTTGGCGTTACAGCGGAAGCACTTGTAGATACAGGTTCTGTGATTTTGATTGTTCCTGTAGGTCTTCTCGAGCGAGTGCGGGAACGAGGCACAGATCTTGGTGCGGAAGCTCGCATCGTAGGCGATGGCGAGCAGCGAAAACTTTTCGATGCATTAGGAAATGTCATAAAGTTTTCTTTCGGAAATAGTTGCTGAAGTGATGAGAGGCTCAGCTTCCGTTCACATGCATGTGCAGCAAAGCAAGGGCAATATTCTACTGATAGGTATTAATGTCTTACAATAATAGGAAATATCCATAGTATTGGGTTGTCCCATAAGTCCTGTCCAAATTTCGACAATTGGTTCTTTTAAAATTTTATCTTTCTTGAAAACCAGTTGATCAAAAATATAACCCCTACCATTCGCTGATATGCATCCATTTCCCAGGGAGCCTCCGGGTGTTTCCCTGCCAGGACGAGTGAAGCTAGGCGTTGATGAAATGGGCAATGTAGTTTTTGAGGTGGTTGTATTCATAGACTTTTTTCTGTCACTTTGCTGTTTTGAGGCACTATGAAGAGGATATCTCGATGGAGTGATGTCAACACTGTAGGATGAATATGGTTTCGTAGTCCAGTCAATTCCCTTCAGAACGCGGCGAGTTATCATTGCAGTGTGAGGTCGAGCGTTCTTATGGAGAAATGTGTTTTCGAGGCGTTTTGAGACGGTACTCTCACATTTCGCGGCCATCCGGAAGCTGCTCCAAGATCGCCTTCGCAATGCTCGTCTGCATATAGCAGAGCGGTTGTGAGAACGAGATACCCATTCAATCTACCAGACCAATAAAATTATCCTCCGAACGTGGAGTTCAGGATTCGGTTAAGCTGGTGAGTCCTGGCTGCGAGGTGGCCATCAAGAGTGCCGCATCTTATTGTTGCAGTGGACTCATGACTCATCTCCACTGGTGATCGGCTTGGGGAAAGCTCCATCTGTGCGTCAGCAAGAGAAGACTTCCGCAGATGGTCAGACGCGCTTCTCGGTCGCGGTCGGTCGGTGCATGCGGTTTTCATCGGAGCCTCATTCTGCAGCAGCCGTTTTCATTCAGATGGCGAGCGATGGTTCATCGACTGTGCCAATGTGTCTGCTCTAGATCACTGGTAGTAACGTCCGTGTCCCTTTCCGATTCATGGCATGAGAGGTCTTCGTCGAAAGTGAGTGGAGCCCCAGGTTGAGGTTGAATTTAACAGCTCGTGTCGTCTTCACCATTGCTACTCATCCACTAGCTTAGCGTCCGATCAGTAGCAGAGAATACATATACACATATAATCAGAATAATACAGTACTGATCTCCTATACTGTCCTCCTTGCGAAAGCGCCTATTTGAGGATCGTAAAGCATACCAGGTCGTTCTTGTCACTCATCTATTTCGACTCCTAGTTGACTACCCCGATGCGGGTTCAATCTTCCAATATCTCCTGGTTGACGTACGAGATTCACTCTTTGACTTATCAACATATTTTGCAATGATGCTGATTTGACTTGAGGAAATTTGAACTTGAAAAAAATCGGACAGGACTTATGGGACAACCCAATATTATCACTGAATACCCATAATAGAATGGGCGTGGCAAGCGAATCAAATTCCGATAGGGCCTATGCGGATAGCAATGTAGTCGCATTGTCAGGCAAGATTGCCACCGTGGGAATTCGCAGCGACTTGCGCAATGGACGATGCGATGTTTTGGTCGAAAAAAAAACCCGCTTAGAATTGGATGTATGCCAAGTTACTCAAGGAAAGGCCAAGCTATTAGTTATTATTCGAGATTCTAAGCCCTAGGTGATATTTCGAGGAGATGGTCTTGGTAGTTGATCTGCGGGAACTTGGGTTGATTCTAGGATAGCAGACATCCCGAGTGACATGATGGCCTACATCTGCCTGCTTCGCTGAAGGATTTTGAGAGAATTTATGCCCTAGTGGACGTACTGAACAAAAACCGAGGGCTGGAAGCGTACCTAGTGAGCTTCGTGCAGTAATTGAGCTATATTGGATATGGAGCTGACACAAACGGATGGTCAGTCATGATATCGATGTGGGAGACCCGACAGAAAAGAAGACCAGTACCATACGCTTCAAGAACTAAGGTTGATGTGATGTGACGGGATCTCAAGATAAGGAGAAGGATGGAGGATAGTCAATCTCCATGGGCATCCCCTGTAGTATCAGTGGCGAAGAAAGGATGGACCATACGGTTATGTGTGGATATAGGGAGGTTAACAGGGTGACAAGGAAGAGTACTTACCCTTTACCACCTGTTGACATGACACTCCAAAATTTACAAGGGAAGCACCGGTTTGTCTCACTAGACCTGGCTAGTGGCTACTGGCAGGTGTAGCTCACTGATAGTGCTGAGAAAATCAGTGCCTATACAACAACCTCAGGCTATTTCCAGTTTCGTGTCTTACCTTTTAGGCTCACAACGGCACCGGCAAAACTCCAGGGATTGAAGGACTGTTTGTTAGGCGGACTGTTAGGTTCGGAAGTGTTTATCTATATAGACGACATTTTAATCGACGCGGACTCCCCATGGAGAAACGCTGAAATTATAAGAAATGTGCTTAAGGCTCTCAGAGAAGCGCAATTAAAGGTGAAACCTCATAAATGCCGAATGATGGAGCCTAGTATTGAGTTCCTAGGACATGTCGTGGATAAAAGCGGAGGTAGAGCTAACCCGGAAAAGATAATACGTATCCAAAATTATGCACGTCCGCAGAATGTGGCACAAGTGCGTACATTCTTGGGTATGGCAGGGTACTATTGGAAGTTCGTGCTGTGTTTTGCTTAGATGGGTAAGCCTTTATATGAGCTGACAAATTCGAGAAAGGTGTTAGGCTCGTCGGAAGAGCACAGCATAGCTTTTGAAGCGCTTAAAAAGGCACTTACCGAAGCCTCAGTACTAGCACAGCTCAATCTAGAAAAAGCAAGGGACGGATCTCGACCTTTTGTTATTTATACGGATGCTAGCACAGTAGGCATAGGAGCAGTCCTAGCACAAGAAGGTGATGATGGCCTGCTGCATCCACTATTTTTCACATCCAAACGTTTGTCTAGAGCTGAGAAAGATTATCACGTAACCGAACAAGCGTAGGCATTGATTTTAGTCTGATGAAATCCCACTGTTTCATTTACGGGACTCGTGCTATAGTTAGGACTGATCACGCAGCGCTCACATCGCTCTTCAAACGAAGAAGTGTTTCTCCTCGAGTTTTGAGATGGGCGCTGGATGTTCAGCGTCATGATCTGACCATAGAATTTGTGAAAGGGTTAGCAAACGTGGATTCGCTATCCAGGGATTTGCACAGCAGATAATTGGTGAGCAAGGATATGCGGAAGACGAAAAGGTAGTTTGCGCCGTTAAACAAAATAGCTGGCTCATAGAACCCTGACTTTGAAGGATTGATAGATTCAGTCGAAAATGGTCAAATCGAGGAAGTGAGAATTCCTAATCATAGCAAAGTTCTTGACACAGCCGATTTTCTTTTCCATGACGGAGAACTGGACCTTATAATTGAGAACGGGACATAAATTGTGGTGGTTCCATGCACACAAAGGAGAGCACTTTCTGACGAGTCTCACTCTGCCGAGTGTGTTGCAGTTCTCTTCCTGAAGGTCAGGTCTCCTGAGAAAAAAAAAACCTCTGATTTGGTGGTAATAAGCATAGGACTAAGCCGAAGTCTAACCATAGGCTTTAGCATAATCCAATGTATAAGCATAAGGCTAAGCTTGAGCCTAACCTTTGGCTTCAATGATCGCGCAGCCCTGGTTACCTGACCTCAGGAGGAGAACCGCACGTCTTCCGCTTTTACATTGCCCTTGACAACCTAACAAACAAGCCAGCCCCGAGTGGTTCAAGGAGTTTTTGCTCCTTCTCAGCAGGCTGCACAAGACTCGTGAAAGTTTAGAAGTTCAGTAATCTTTCCTCACGGAAGCGTGCTGGCAACATTACCGGAGA
>KZ345918.1:10624-25905 GCA_002352805.1 Teladorsagia circumcincta | reverse complement strand
TCAGCGGCGAAAGATTTGACCTCGACGATCTACGCATGGCTCACTCTTGGCGCACCAGGCGAACCACGCCCATCGATGATCTAATCATTCGCCACAGATCTATTCGTAGCGAGTGATTAAACAACAGAGGGAGCGTTCTATTGAAGAGGGCACAACGATTGGGACCAATGCCCTCGGCACAACAAAGTACAGATGAATTCCGAACCTCAAAACTACACAGAAACGTGCGAAGGTAGTCAGCCCTTCAAACACATGCGGAAAGCGCGAGATCAAGGCAGAAGGAATGGGTCCCGTTTTCAAGATTTTTCCTTTTCTGTAGTACCGTTCACCATCCCTAACTTAGCTTGGAATGGGTTGCTTTTTCATCGTAAATCTTCCCTTCAAGGGAGAATTGGTCCGAGGTGATCGGTGGTGCGGAAATTGAGAAAAAAACCATTAGAAACAGCTCCGAACCCTAGAATTGGGACCCTCTCTTCGCCTTCGAATCCGCATTAGTGCGGCTCTATAGTGCTGCCCTCACGCTAGCGTTCTCTCTGCCAAATGGCCAGAAGGAGAGGGGGTGGGTGGGCAGCGGCGTTGGGACGACTCGGCTAGGCCATCGGAGGCATGCCTTTGCTGCGAAACGTGCATCGTCTCTCACCCTCCTCACCCTTAAAGGGTGCATTTTTATACTATTATAGGTGTACTTCCTCTCCTTCGATCTCCGACCTTATCGTGGAATCCTTCTTTGGAATCTTATCAACCCCTTGGCAATGGTGATAGGTGAGCCTCATTTGCTGAGATATGTAGCTAAGACTCCGTCGTTGAAACTTGTACATAGTTTTGAATATACATAGTGCTGTAGAAAAAAACATTCAGACGCATACGTAGCTTACACCGCTAGCATTTCATATTGCACCATGTCAGCGCTTTCAATTATTTTTTGTTAATTGTTCAGTTTCATGTGAAGTATAATCCATGGAATGTGTACCTGGAATGCATTCTAAGACTTCTTCAGCGCTGAGCCCCATTTCGGTTGCAGCTGATATGATCAGCTGATCGGTGAACCCTTTCACCTTCGAACGGATGACGCGATGATGTTCATCTGGTGGAAAATAATTAAACTCTCTATTTGTTAAGTTTTCAAATATTTATGTCACACAAATGAAACCCTACCTTTTGACGGGTCGTTCAGGTCCCACTTATGCTCTCGAAATCGGCAGATCAGAAAGTTGGCAAGTTGGCATGTGAACAGGCTCGCCTGAAAGATGCAGACATGTCATATTTCTGGTCTCAAATATTCATCAGAGCCTCCTCTCCTGGCCTTATCAATAAGTTTTCATTGTAATATGTTGGAAACTTCTCATTGTAAAAGTATGTTGTAAATACTGAATAATTGCATGCTGATTCAACGAAGAGGAACGTTCTCATCAAGAAACTTGGAAAAGCTCAAATAAACTCACCGGTCGGCGTGGGATTTTGCCGATAAGGTACTTAGCCAGGAAGTTGACGAGCTCCTTAACCTCTGTGTACATTTCAGTGAGAGGTACGTCAACACTGCACTGACTACCAAAGTTTCAGCACCCAAGCCGTTTAATCAGCATGTTTCTTCTGATTTTAACAAGTGAGTTTGTGTCTTACATGTTCTCGCGTGGTCCAACTTGTATTTCCATGGTGTCTCAGTTTCAGTTTAGCTGATGAACCTCTAATCGGAATCAACTCCAGACATCAAAGGTAAGCCCTGGGATCAAGCCCGGTAGTAGGGACCATGCCAAGAGTGAACTAATTGGATTCGTGAACTTGTAGTCATCGACTTCCATTGCAGCCCTACCCACTCACCTCGCTTGATGAGGAGATCAGCGTGTTCTCCCAAACGGCATGTTGACTTGCGTGATTTACGTTCTCTGGTCGCTTTGTCGTTCATCATATCTCATCGAACCTTACTGGAAGTTTAGCCCCTTAAATTCGGTGTTTTCCATTTTTCACTTGCTTTCTATTCCCTTTCAGTTCAATCCGCAGCTCAACCATCACTATGTTGCGCTCTTGAGGGCTTGCCTTTAATCATAACCTCGGAAATCCGCAACTTTAAGGATAATTCCACTAGAAAAAAAAAACTAAGGTAAGGCCGAAGACGGGAAAAATTGCCAAGTGGGGATACAGACGGACCTCCTGAGGGTGCGGACAGACACGCAATCGGCAGCGTTAAATTTGACCTTGGCGATTTATCATGGCTCACTCTTGGCGATCCACGCCCATCGGTTGTCCAATCACTCGCCGCAGATCTGTGCGCAGCGAGTGATCATGTAGCAGAGACAGCGTTTTAGTGAAGAGGGCACAACGATTGCAGTCGCGTCAATGGTGAGATCATGCGTAAAGGAAGGGGTCCCATTTCTCGAGTTCTGGGCCGTTTTTGATGTTCTTTGTGCTGCAACTCACCATGCCTACCTTAATTTGGAATGAGTTGCTTTGTCATCGTAAATTTTGCCGTTGAAGCTGAGATCTTCCGCTGTAGCGTAGAAATGGATCTTGCGGTTGAGAAGTTTCATGATGAAGGGCTCTGTAGCAGAAAAAGCTCTATGTCGTGATCACCTTCCATATAGTTCAGTTGAAGTTTCATTTGGTCCAACCAAATTGCGCTTTCCGCATGTGTTCAAAAGGCTGACTACCTTCGCACGTTTCTGTGTAGGTTTGAGGTTCGGAATTCATCTGTACTTTGTTTCAAAACATCTACTTTTGCCTTCCGCCAGGGGGACCTCCTCTTCTTGGTTGCTATCCGATTCCGTTGCACTCGCTCTACAGTTCATATCTCGAAGTCAGATTGGGCGTGTCACTGGAACTGACGTGGTAGCCGCCTTCCGCAATTGATAGAAGTCGCCCGGATAAGCCGCTTCCAACATACTTAGCTGGGGATCAGCACGGCGGGGCAGAAGAAGTTCATCTACTCAATTTCTATCAACTGCACCGGCTGCCACGTCACTTCCGGTGACACGCCCGACTGACTCTGACTTCGATATATGGGCTGTACTTTGATGTGACCGTGGAGGGCATATACGCATGCATACGGTCTCTAGCATAGTGTGGGGCCTTATTGCAATGGTTGCGTTAGGGTGGAATCTAAAGAGTAATTCGAACCTCGGCAAACGGCAGTTGGTTCGGCTATTTCCTCGCCTCATACCCGCCTCTCACTAATTCTCAAGGTACGCCAACAAAGTCATAATGAATGGTTGAAACTGTGCTCAGTGGGCGTTCAATCAGTAGCTGGAGGGTTTTACATCATAACACATCGCTTTAGTAATTTCAGTACCGATCTTGGGCTCGCACTTAGTTTTATTGATGATTGGTTCCCGCCTCCCCCCCCCCCTTCCGGCTACCCAATTTTGTTCATTACCTCAGCACTTTTTGAATTATATTTTCCCTCAACTGAGAGGCAGCTTTGAACAATCTTTGAGAATGCAGTGCAGCTAGATTCTCGAGGCGCTCACATTCAAGACGAGATTACAGTTTTTGTCAAATAGCAGTCGGAAGAACGAAAATGAGAATGAGTCTCAAAGTCAACCTCCGCTTTTTTCTGCGCCACTTTGCAAAATGCAGATGCGAGATGTGCGTCAACATGTCGAGAGACAAATCGGACGCTCCTTGGTTGCGATGATATGGTATAACAATAAACTTTGATAGCGGAGGTGAGAGCTGTCAACAATAACACGACAGCTTCTGAGTAAAGTGATAAATGTTTCTGGAAATTTGCCAGCAGCTCTATACCGGAGGATTGAGTTTTGCATCAGCCGCCGGAGTACCCAGTTTTACCTCAACTAATAATTTTTTGCCTTTGTGTTGGCACATGAGCACAGCGCTGTAAAATAATACAGTTCTCATACGGTTAGTCTTCACGATTGTTTTACAAATTATAGGCGAAACTTCCGCCCCGAGCGGGAACCGAACCCACTCCTTAGGTTTCCTGGCTGTTGTGCTACCGATTACACCATCGAGGTACCAATTCTCAGCTCCAAAGGTATATTAACCATAGCTTATAAGCACTCACACGTATAACGGGATGAATTATTGAGATTCCTTGATTTTAGGAACCCGGGCCTACTTTTGTTGAATGCCAAGCTCTTACAGGAGTCGGATGATAGTTGCCTTAACCCCACCTCCCCCCTCGCTTCATACTCTATCGTCGCAGTTTTCAACACCGAAATAACTAGGAGTTCTCTAAGTATAGCCAGAGTAAACTCCAAGCTCTCTCATCTTGAAACCTCGGCATGCTCGTTGTTGTTGTGTATTATTTCTTCTGCCACGAGGTTTTTAGGTGGAATCTTTATTCTTCGGCCAACGTTTCGACCTTCACGTCGTTGTCAAAGGCCTTAGGTTCCACCGCTAAAGCGCAGAGCCGCTCTCAGTTAGCACATCAGTAGCGAATCGAAAAGAAAAATAAAAAAAGAATAAAGATTCCACCTAAAACCCTCGTGGCAGAAGAAATAATACACAACGACAATATATCCAGAGTGTTCCAATCCAATGCCAGACGCAACATATCAGCTGCTACGCACTCTTACAATGCGCTGAATTTACATTTATTTTGTCACTGCTGTTGGCTGTGCAGGAAACGACTTGATGAGTTGTCATTGCTGTGCTGCCTTCAGCAATATCAGATTTCAGGAATGACATGACTAAGCACAAAAGTGAGTCACAGGCCTGTGTTCCGTTGTTGAAATATCACTTCAGCGCGTGACTCCACTTCAACAGCCATACAGTACCGTGCAGTGAAGTATTCGTTTTCACTTTTTTGACCCCTCAGAATTAAAGCTTTTGGGGTGAAAGCTAAACAGTGGGTGCACCAAATAATTGGTGACATTATATAATACTTGTGTAACGTTGCAGCAGCTCCCTTTCTAACTGAAAACGGTGCCATATTCGGATATTGTATGCCAGCTCCCATTTTCACTTGCCATAATTGGTCAGTTTTCATGTGAAGGATTATGGGAGTTTTTGCTGTTTTGAGTCACTTTCATGCTCTATATGAACTACTAAGGCCATATCAAGACATATGAGAGTTCGTAACTCGCCGCAGGACGGGGCCGACCATAACATTCGTAGCTCCCATGAAGGCTCAAAATCTAGCCAAGCTACCCTACTTTAAGGAGTTCCAATACGATGTGTTCGAACGATCTGGGGAAGATTCAAGGACACCGGGTCTGCCGGAGTCAGAAAACACCCAGGGGCAGCGAGGATGTCTTCTTGTCTCGTCCACGAAACATTGTTCGGCTTGCAAGTAGTGGTCTGCATCTCATTGCAGCCGCCATCCGCCGCCAAGCATCTACACACGAGGGCCTGAACCTATCCGTAGACACCGTACATGTCGTCTGTAAGGTGCTGATCTGTTTGGACATCACCCAGTGAAGAAACCGCTGATTACAGCCGGAGACCGCGAGGCGCTCTCGATTGGGCTTATGCTCACAAAAACAACAGTGGCGAAAGGTCGTCTGGAGTAATGAATCGAGGTTTTTGCTGTTTGGGACGGATGAAATCAAGTTTCTGCAACATACTTCTAGTACCAGATACCATCCAAGGCATCGGCTACCGACTGTGAAGAGTGGCGGCTTTGCGGTGACGGTGCATGGCAGCTTCTGTGGCAAATGTTGGTCCCTTTCATCATGTCGACGGTGACATGGATTTCAAAATCTACTTCAACATCATGGAGACTGTTATCTAGCCATACTGCCCAGTGTGGATTCATTTTACAACAGGACAACGACCCAAAGCACAAATCGAAGCTGTTCACTAAGTGGTTCCACGACAACATCCCCCTTTGCTGCTGTGGTCATCGCGGTCCCCCGACTTCAATCCTATCGAAGATCTATGGGATGAACTCGAGCTTCAAGTTAAAGACCCCGTGGCTCACAGGGAGCACGAGAAGTTCCCTCAACTGACGACCGCATAGGAGAACATCCCCCAGGACAAGATCAGCAAGCCCATCAAGTTCATGCCACGCTATTGTCAAGCCATCATAGACCAAAAGTTTTCCGTAATAAAGTGTTGAGTTGTAGTTGCTATATTTATTGTTACACAGGTTGTTGTGTTGCTGGTTTAAAAATTTGGAAGGGTTGAATTTTGAACAAGTGAAATGGTATTTGACAAAAAAATTTAAAAAATTCAAAGAAAAATGTTCTAAGCCACCTAGACTGCTGCTGACTCGCTCCCTTATCACTTCTAGTTATGCGCATCAATGGTGAAAAATTCGGAGCAAAAGCTTAAGTTTCAAGGGAGTTACGTTCAAAAAAGTGAAAACGAATATTTCACTGCACGGTACTGTATGTGCACCCGTCAGTCAGAAAGCAACTAACACTTCTATCACAGATATGTTGATCGGGTTGTTTATTGCTGGTCTGGAGTTCCCTTTTAGAACATAATCAAAACTATAGTCAAGATTGATTGGACTAGCTGTAGTCTCACCATTAGTCTCGTGTGTTCACGCGGAACAGCTCTGAATCATTCCTCTTGAAAGATAAAGATAGCTTCATTGGACTTGATGAATGGAATCATCGCTTTATCAACATTGTCTTTGTGCCTCTATCCAACTCTTCCCTATCGAGGACTTACCTTTCCTTTACATTTTATTGACCAAAATTTAACCCTCTGACGACCTTATGGTGCTCCGCCGACGAGCCACGGCAGAAATTTCCTTGACAGTTGCCTATATTGATAGTTTTTCAAGTCTTCAAGCGAAGACTGGTTAAAGGCCCCTTCCGTAAGCTCAAACACAGAATTGTCTAAGAACTGTTTACGCAAAAAAAAATAAAAAGAACATTTGTAATGGGACCACGGCCGCACCTCACGAAAAATACGCGCGGTCTCAGACGCCAGACAAGTTTGGAGCGCGAGGTCGTCAAAGGGTCGAGGAACATGACATCTTCTCTTCAGGTGTGTCAGCGCGAAAAATTTGTGACGTGATTTGGACTGATACAGAGAAATAGAGACTCCCTATTTAGTCACTTTTCGCTTCAACTACCGGATGACGAGCCGCACTGGGGTAATTATGTGAGCAATCTGGACTAGTCTCGGCCTTATGGCTAGCACCACTGTCACCCAGGAACTGGGACGTGTTGAGGCTGAACTATTTCTTTAAGTCGAATATGTTCCTTGTATGCTATGTGAATCTAGTAATAGGTTTTAATGGTCCCTGCAACTACACAGAGAAAACTGAATATTTGGAACGGAATCTCCCCAGGCCAACCAGCCTTCAAACCATCCGCGCTCAGTCAGAATGTAAAATTCAGCAAGGGATAAAAACATTGATTGGCACAAGCGAAACGGAAACTGAACAACTTTCCCGTGTCCCCACGCTCGGAATAAATGTAAAAAGTTGGAACAGAACAGTAATATCAAGTTCTCGAAAAAACAATAATCATGATAATAGTGAAGAATTTCAGTCATGTAATTAACAAAATATCCAGATCAGTTTGATTTGGTTATATACTGAGTGCAGTAACTTGTTGAATCTTACCCTACCCAGAGGCTGGCCCCACCTGCTGTGGTATACGGCGAATCGTATTTGAATGCCAGTGCAATCCAAAATGAGAGCGACATACGCTACGCAGCCTGAAACGGATTGCCACAAGCTGATCTACTCCGCCAGTTTTATTTTTAATCGTTTCGACCGGCGATTTTTGACAACGGCAATTAGTATTGGTACACAGCGCTATCAGTAGCCGTGATACCGTTCTGACTAGGCTAGTTTTCAGAATATTTTACGGTACCAATGATTACGGTATATAAAAACAAAGCATATTACCATAATCCTCTCAAAGGATTATATCCTCTTTTGGGCAAATTTATTGCCGAATGTGTGGTATCATTTTTGATGGCATCACATTCGATCTCTCGTGTAATATTACACTTAGCATGAGCTTCAATTAGTGCTATAAATATTCCATCGTTGATTACCTTAATTTTGGACCCTTCAATGGAGTGAAAGTCATTGCTGCTTTGGTTTGTGAGCAAGGTGTCAGGCATAGTCACTGGAAAACCCATCCATCGGGTTATGCTCAGCACTGCTGTCCTTCACAGTCTTTTGCCACCGTTTGAGTGAAAGTGTTAATTTCATCGTTGCTTTCATGATTGCAAAACTTGTAGCTACTGAATGTCACCGCAATTCATTGGTTTAAGTCGTTTGATATCTTGAAGTGTAACTGAATAATTTTCTCTACATGGCTGCCAAAAGTCGCATGCGGACCTTCACTGACCTGAAATCATGATGATCTCTATTCTTTGGAGAAGTCTCTCGCAGAGAAAGTTTTTCAGGTCGGCCCCAGGTACTTTTCATGATGTAGAGGCGCATGCATGGATTACCGAGTTACGGTTCATTTCTTCTTAGCGACCCTCTCAATGCCAAAAACGCGTGATAAAATGCTCAGGCACCACACTTTTTTGGCACCAGTGCTCAGCAAAAACTTACTTATACGGGGTACTGATGATATTTATTATCATCAGTACCCCGGCAATTAAATACAGAAAATCGATTCTCAGGGGTCAAATAAAGACGTTTTCTGTCATGTAACAGAAACCATTCAACCCCTCGTAGTCGATAACCTACAATGACAGTCTGGGTGAAAGATTTCGTTCTGATTTAGCGAGTTTTCTTCTGATTTAAGTTTTTTCTTCGTATCAGAAGTATGTGGACACTTTTCGAAAAACGGAAATATGAGAATCAAAAACTGGTAGGCCTACCAAAGGTTCTGATAGGTTCGAACATTCTGTTTGGCATGTTCTGAATCAGGCTCCCGATAATACCTCCTAATTTCACCGAGTTGTTAGGTCGCTTGGGGTACTACTTTTTCTTCGATGGCGCAGAATCAACGGAAGACTATCCCTCTAGGTTTTCAGTGACGATGTGGCCTGAGGAATACTCTAGCCAATCCAGCTCGCGATACCCTTGCGTTTGCCTTATTGCCAAATGGAATACGTGTCGAGATCTCGGGATCCGAGCACTTCAATACATATAATCCTAATTGTCCACCTGACATGTTGGCAAGCCAATCTCCAGTTTTCCTCTCTTCTTGAAACCACCCTAGACAATTGTTGAGCCTCCTTCGAAATGTCTCCTTGAATGCATATGCGGCTCACGACGAAGGTCCCTCCATTAGCAGCGAGATCACCCCTAACAGCCAAAGATAAGCTTTTTCTCACCAGCCGAGGTTGTCTAATGTGGGATTTCTTCCGAGCGTCTTTGATTTTAATCTTGTCATTTTCACAAAAGCACTGTCTTACGGGTTCAACGTCCCAGTTTGTGTTTTTTTTATGACTGAGAAATCCAGCCTCGCCAAGCTGTCCTGAGCATCCATACACGAAGCTTCTTCCATTCTTTCTCATGTCATGTGCTCACTGGATTGAATGAAACACCGGGTGGTCTTTTTCATAGGAGGGAAAGTGTCTATTCAAGCGCGAATATTGATAGCAGATCAATTAGATTTGGAGACAATACAGATTAATATTGTGTTGTTCTGGTCAAGTAACGAAAGAGGACTACCACCAGTTAGTGTCTAGGTCTCAGCATCAGGATTCTCTATCGCTTATCATACATACGAAGACGTACCACAGGGTTGAGGTGTAATTCCGTAATTGAAAGGTTCAGCAACATGAGGAGACCACATCTGTGCTTGGTCCTCTTTACGAAAATCCTTGCCGTGAAGAGCAACATTGCTAGAATAAGTAACGAAAGAAAAAGTGAAGATAGGTCAAGAAATTGCTGCAGAAAGTTGATCTACCTCAGGGTGTCCACATACTTTTGATACAAGGAAAAATTTTCCAACAAAATTAGTTTGCTAAACTAAAATGGATCTTTTGCCCGAATTGTCATTGTAGGTTGTCGATTGAATGGTGGAGATTTCATGGCAGAGATACTCCATAGCTGACCCCTGTAAATTGATTTTAGGGTGTCCACATACTCTTGGCATGCACTGTATTACTAACCATGAGAACTTTTGCGACATCGTGCAAGCGTCAATCAAAAATGCAAAGTTTTCTCACCGCAATGATTCGAACCGTGCACCAATCTTTCGTCGCATTGGTTGACGTTCCGAGGGCCGTTCAGAAAAATGAACCATAGTTTTATTGTCCATGCACGTGTCCCATCCCAAAAAGCAGAAAAAAGGCAGTTTTGAAAAGGCGGGGCAGTACTTAAAAGACGTCCTGGTTTCTGAAGTGCAAAGCAGCTAGAGGTTTGCAACAGCAATGTAAGTTTCTCTTCTTTATTCGACTATCTGGTAGAGGTACATACAGGGGTGGCCAAAAATGAGACACTCGCTCTTGACGTACATCGGCGAGCGTCAAGAGCAAAGTGGTGAATTGCCGCGGTCCATGGAAGTTCACTGGGAAAATATTCTAAAATGTCCCTCCATACGCAGATGCAAGCCCGTCTTCGCTGCCCTCATCGCCTTCATAATATGACGTCATCTACAATCGCCGTCGAGCTCAAGGGGGTCTTTAGTACTTGCTCCATTATGAAGCAGCTGCACAATCCCTTCAATCGGCTGCTCTATGGATTGCTTTTCAGAGATAGTAACTCTGAATATGCAAGACGCTTTTGACCAGCTTCTCAAATAACTTCCTAATGATCCACGCTTTCTCGAGGAACACGTTGAGCTCGAACCGTCTGCAACATTTCCATGGCAAATTTTTCTGATGTCGTCGGTGCAGAAGGCTATTATGACGTCCATCGGTAGAATGGGACGTGCTCTTCAATTTCCAGATGGGAGCATCCAACTTGCAATTAGGGAAGTGTGATTAATGCCGTTTTGAACCTGGAGTGAAGTGTCTCTTTTTTGGCTAACAGTGTATTCAATACTTGGAATGAAGGCACTCCGTGTTATTGGGTCCTACCGTTGAAAGCGTGCTCCAGGATAGGACAGCTGAAGTAACCCGTACGGTAAGGAGGAGTTCGTCTCCCGCCGAGTTTCAAAGCTTTTCACCTTAGTTCGCTTTGTCATACTGACAGCACGAAAAACGAAAGAGAAAACAACATGCGAAAAAGATGATGAAAGTGACTGTTTAAACTTGATGAGCTTTACGAGAGGGCGTTGTGACTTTGCTCACATACGGAGTCGTATCTAGCTTTACGGAGTTGGCTGCACAGCACAGTTCCAACCTTCATAAGCCATGCATCTGCTAGCCACACATTTTGCATGGCACACAGCACAGCCGTTCTTGCGTTTGTCCACTTGAAGGCGGCAGGAAGTCGCTAATACAGGACGATTGGGTTGACCATTATGGCATCGTAGACCAACGCAGGCACGCTACGGCGGGAAGGAAGCTGCCCGCTCAACGAGAAGCTCTCCTAGCTGAGCTATCACGCTCCTGCACTTCGCAATATTGTGAATGCCTCTCCATGTTCTGAGCACAAAAAAATCGGGTGATAGTCTTTGTACCTCCTCAGATTCTGGTGACTTTCGATCACTTTGGAATCTTACAGGAGTTTATATGCAGTTTCTCGAGCCATCTTTATAGGTTCACTATTGGAAAGCCAGCCATTTTATTGTTAAAATGGAGGTGCTGTCTTATTCTTTAATCGGAAAGGTCTTGCAGGTCACTCCTCTTTTCTTAAGAACTGCTTTCTGCATGATGTAGGGACACATGTATTGACCACTGAACTATGGCTTACATTTGATGAGTGGCCCTCTTAAGGCCACAAAAGGGGTTTTAAAAGCCTAAGCCGCACACCTTTTTGACATGAAGATTTGGCAAAAACCGTCTCACAGGGATTACTGATGGTAAAAATGGTAATGTGACATCCATTACTAACTACGGGTGTGATTTGTCGACATTATGCAAAATCGAAAATGCAAAAATTTGCCTCCTAGGAGAATCGAACCGTGGACCGTCCCTTCATCCCTTTCTGGCTTCAAAAGGCCGCTCAGAAAAATGAGGCACATCTCTCTGTTTCATGCACTTTGTCTCAACATAATGCAAAAAAGCATTTCGAAAAAGCGAGACAAGACTTGAAAGACTTTCCTGGTGAGATCCTGCGCGCCATGCAGGGGATTTTTCTGTTAATGTAAAACAACAAAACAAATATTAAAATGATTGGGCGAAAGTATAGCGTAGAAGTGGTGATCCCAATGCGTGCACGACTTGGATTTGAAAAATCTCACAGATTCACTGAGCTTCTCCCTCCTTTGGATGAGTAGGTGGCAGTAGACTGGAAAATTGAAAACACGGAAACGTCAGCCACCAGCTGACTTGAGTCATTGAGCACGAAGGTCATAACCAATTTCTTCGGGGATTCTATAGCCTGTGTGTGGTGCATATAAAACAGAGATTGATCAACGTCAAGCAATCCCACTGCCCATCATGTGAATGGAACAAGTTGATCGATGAATCAGTTCTTTTCACTTTTGAGTCTATACTGTGACCAGATGATTATTTTCAGGCGTTCTAGAAAAGTCTGTTTGATGTATGTATTTTTGATTCTCTTCAGACTAACTCAGCAGTTCTCAATCTTTGAGTCCGAGCATTTTCAGTTTAAAGTGATCTCTTGTTGCTCTCACAATTTCCAGACCGAGTGTATCCAAACGTTCACATGCCTAACGTACTCATCATTTTACTAGCCATGATAAACCAAGTCAATTACAGAAATCACAGCTACGTATGATCGACCGGATGTCAAAATAGAAGTCCTCTTGCTGCAAAAACTTCACTGAATTTCTTAATTGTTCCATATCACATTGACTGGCATCCCTTTTCTCATGCCGCGCCCAGTGATCGTATTCTGACCTTACTACCTATTAGGCCAACGAAACCTCGCATTTGAAGGAGCAGTCTCTATCTCGTTTTTGAATACGTCTCAAGAAAAATCCATACTAAGAAAGGGTTTCATCTTTGAATGAAGAAGAAGCTAGTGGGGAATACTCTCCATTACCGGCAGGCAATTGAGTGGACGAAGAAGCGTTCATCCTTAAAACAATTACAGCATCAGGAATCCGCATGCCGCTACTTCTAGACTATCGCATAAGCAACGAATATTCCATTAAATTTACCGACTTTTGCTTTGCTCCTGTCGATATCCTGTAAATATGAGGCAATTAAAACTCTTAGTTGCATGCCAAAGAAGCATTCCTGTTGGCATCCCAGGCGCAGCATGAAGTGCTGTAAATCATCAAGCAGGGAGGTGTTCTCAAGGCCAATCATAAAACATCTGTACTCGGACCGCAACAGTTGAGCAGAGTTATTCTGGCGTAACCGACTTATGACAGACGGCCTGATGCAAATAAATAACACGTATGTTCAGTGGAGTTCAGCCGAGCTGACATAGAACCATGGTTCTGTCCCATTCTAGCGCCCAATATCTACTGTCCAGTCACCTCAAGCGTGAAAAAGTTCAAGACGAGTGAGGTCAGCTGAGTGACGTCGTCACTCAACTTCCTCACTTGGAAGTCCAACTCGTTCTAGAAAAAACAACTCGACATGCTTTATAAGCATGGCGAAAATTGAAGGATGGAACGCTGCATAGTTCTGGAATGCAGGCCTGTTCAATTTGAAATTTTGTTTCGAGAAGTGGTGATTCATCTGAATACCATCTGATATGTGTTCTTGCTTTTAAGCGGCAGAGAGCAATGTGCTTTTGGAACACGGCGCTTTTCACGAGCTGCTGAGTAATAAAGCTCCTGCTCATTGTGGGCGTCAGCTTTGAGTCAGCATTTCTCTGCTGTTTTCCGTTTGGTTATCGGACAATGCACAACATACCAATCTTTCATTTTTTTGGAACTTTCTGTTGCAGCTGTTCCTAGAAGCGCGTGAGTCATCATAGATTTTTGCATTTAGTAGCGGAAGTGCAGCATTCAAGAGAGTTGTACATCCACGGTGCGGCAAGCCTGGTCGTCGTGGGGCCGCTTCGTTTGAATGTTTTCTCTGTCACTTGAAATGTTTTTATAGCTCATTGGAGTTTTCTTCGATAATCCTGACTCTTCAACGTCAACAGGACATTTCACTCTGAGCTGGATTCAACGATATAATGTCGAAGGTCGAAAAAGGGAAAAGCACCTTGTGGGAAAATAGGCGGAGCCCTGAAGGGTGCGGACCGACACCCAATTCCTCGGAAAGGATATACTCGGTTCTAGCATAGTCCTCCCCGCTGCGCGATCAGTGTGGCACTGACTGGCTAACCATTCGCCGTAGGTCTCTTGCCATTTAGAGAGACAGCGTTACCGCTGAAACGGGCACCACCGATGAGAGTAACATCTATGAGAAAGTCACTGGCCAAGGGAGGGGTTCCATTTCTAGGTTTCTTCGCCGTCCCTCATGGTTTCGCCTTCATACCGGCACACCTGTCCACCTCTATCTTGATTCATATAGGCTGCCTTCTAATAGCGAACGCCACCTTTGCATCTGCCCAATTTTGTTGTTCAGAGTTCCAGCTGTCCCAACTTAGAGGTTTTTCATTTTTGCTTCGGCTGATGTGGTCGCGTAGGTAACGTAGCAGAAATTGCAAGTGCAGAGGTTGTGTCGTTTCCGGAACTCGAAAGTGCATGGTAAAAATTGCGGACCTATCACTTCATTAGCCAACAGCCGCTCCATAGTTTAGAATCAATCGCTTGTTGGTAGTTTACCGACGAATGGTTCATAAGCACTGGTGCCAGTGGTCGAGTATTCGTTGAAACACGTATGGGGAAGGGGAGTAAAGCCTCTTCGAGAAGGGGTCGTGCTGGAGCTGAAAATTTACCAACGCTACAGCTGACCTTAGCCGTGTCTCCCTATCTATGTACGCAGGACTACGCGGCTGGATGACTTGGCCACTACTCGTTTGGTATGCTTTCACATTTCGATCGCCTCTTCTCTCGCTTCGAATTACTGTGTCTCTTGGCCATCTAAAATGGAGGTTATTTTTTTAAGTGTTTTTCTTTCTTCATTCCCCGGTGGTGAAGGAAACTTCTGCTCGCCGCTCCATTTTTGTTTCGAGCGCAATGCCCACCTAAGTGGTCTAGAATCGCGAGCTCACCTCACAGGCATGTTTCAAAACGGAATTGGTGGAGTGAGTGCACTTGATAATGAAATAAGGTGTTAGACTGTCAATTCAGAGTAAGAAAGGGTAACTGTCGAAAATGCAGAAACTACACGATTTCACGATGTAAAACAGATTATGCTGCTGATAGTGAAACGAAGGGTAATGGGTGACGAGGAGAGAAAGGGATTTTACTGGGCGAGAGAGCATACAATTCAGGGTAAAACTCCGCTAAGGGGGGCCACTGATAAGTTCTTATTTACATGTTTTTTCAAAGTGACTATCTAATCAAAACCGAATTGCGTTAGAGCCC
>KZ345916.1:0-13204 GCA_002352805.1 Teladorsagia circumcincta | reverse complement strand
CCCGAGGAAAACGGGGACTGCTCTCGGACGCGTGCTATGGCTCTCCCTCCCTTCTAAGGCTTAGTCCTACACGTTTGAACGACATGAAATAATATGCTATTCTGATTCTAAACGCGCCACGCGCCCTAAATCAACATGCCCCTTCCCTTGCTGGTTCAGATCCGTTTCTTCTTGTGGCCTACGTCAGACTTCGCGGATCGCGCGATTCGCTACTGGCGATTCGCAAAGTCTGACATCGGCCTGTAATTGGCAACAGCGATTGATAGCTATCTATCAGCCATAGCAATTGGGGCGCGTTTAGTGCGGCGTTCAGACAGCTCGTCCGCCGCGCCTCTCGCTTCAATCCTAAGCCTTGGAAGGGGGGTCTCCGTTTTAAAGCCTTATGGGGGTTTTTCTTCCTTTTTTTCTTCTTTGTCCGTCTACTCCCTACCTACAACTTCGGTACCAACCGCTTAATTGCTCGAATTCGTCGTGAGACTATTGCTTTAATAAAAACTTTGTCGCTAGTTGGAAGGAGTAAGCTATTTTTGTTTACTTAGCAAAATTTGCAACTGCAACACTGTTTCTCCGATCATTCTGTCTGTTGAGCATTAACCTGTGTTGCTCTCAAAGGCAGCGATTAAGATATCTCCTAGAAGAGTTCAGAGAGGACGTGGGGCGCTCAATGGTACGTCAGTGGTGAGAAAAGTTCAAGAACGAAACCCCCTTTTTTGCATTCGCTTTTCACTCACGAACAGGTAACATCTTGGGAAGCTGACGTATGGACGAGTTGACGGCATTCCATTTGATGGCAGCATGCCAAACCATGCACTAATCGAGTTGCTTTAGTCGTGCCGGTGCTAGCAGCGCCGCTCGTCCTAATCACCAACTAGGTTAGTGGGCTGATCGGTGTTGTGGGCGGAGTGTTTCAGAAGTCCTTCTCGTCAACTAGCGAACCTTTCGTCGTGAGAGCGCCACACCTCGCTTCCTCAGCAGCCAAGTAAGTATTCCATGTGGTGCTCATGCTTTCCCGATGCGCTCCCTATATCGTAATCGCTGCCTTCAAAACCTCCTTCTCTCTCCAATGAGTTTAACACGATGACCATATTGAAATTTGTCCTATGGAAGCTTGAGCCCTATTGAAGGATTTCGGCTCAAGCATACGAGTAGAGGATAGAACGTAGAGTGCTGATCATTTTCTAAATAAGATGCCCCGTAATAAGACGCGTGTCCTACTCCTATCCATAAGCTCATAGGTTTGTCTGGTTTGAGCAACATACGCTTCTGAATTTGCTTCCTGGGCCATGAGAGATATGCAATGCCTATTCTGATTCAATCTCCACACCGGACTGACTCACATAGTCATAAAAAACCTATGCTCACAAAATATGTCTAGATGATGAAGAGAGATGTGCTCAGAAGAGATACAATAAATAGGTGGATCTAAAACAAATTGCAAGAAAAGACACGACGAGCAGAAGAGGCCGAAAATGCATGGCTGGTAATAATAAGAGGAAAAATAGAGTAATAGAGATCTCGTATTGGCAAATATCCTGCATTCTTGTTGTGTTTCATTCGCTGAGCGCCCGAAACGATTTGTTTTCGGGCTCGATTTACGACGGACCGGCTGTGACTGAAGCTGATTTTGACATTTTTACAGGCGCACGACCATGGCGGGGCCCCATGGCCTCGCTGCACCGCCTGAAATCCAGCCGACGTCGACTTCTGCCGCCGCGTCGCTGTCACTGTCGTCGTCGCCGGTCACATTACCGTTCAGGAATACTCAGCTCTTTCAGCTCGTCATGAAGGTCGGAACTGTTCACTGTTCTGATGTTACAGTTCTTGTACTTTGCAATTTCAATGATTTAATGTTAAGTACAGAGAGGTTCAAAGTAGAAGATCGCCAGAGCGGGACCCTCATGACCCAATAGCTAGCGCTGCCGTAAAAAAATTGACGTGCTGATTGTAGTACCAACCAAGTACCAAGTACCTTAAATAAAATAAGAACGAGGGATAAACGTTTTGCGCTGAGCAATCCTTTCTAGATGCGCCATGCATTCAATTTCTATGGCTTTGCTAACGATTTGTCCGCAGGTATTTTTAGAGCCACTGATGTTGAAACTAAAGTTTCATAATCCCATGTCTGATAACAACTAACCCTGAACAGATGATAGCCTTGGTTGTCCTGGGCGAGAATCGATCGAGAAGTTTGACCTCATGAAGGAGGTATTTCAGGATGGAGCGCTTTTTCAAAACGGTTATCCTCATCTTACAGGAACTCATGCGTGGACTGCGAAACGGGATTCATTTTCGCCGGTCCCGTGAAAGCTAAAAATTGATGCTGAAGTGATCCAAGGTTCAATTCCCCGTAGTGACAAAGTTTTTGCATTTCAATTTGGAGCTTTCGAATTTCCTCCGGCTAGCGCCAGTGCCATTGGTAGATAAAATTCATTGCCAGTACCGAGCACGTGAGATCCCCTACAGCAAGCCAAAAGGGGTCATGAATAAAGTTCCCACACCCTGAAGGACCTTCTCCCTTGGACCGTACACGTGGTGTCACTAGTAATACATTACCTCACCCTTAGTGGCGAAGTCATCGGCGGAAATTCAAGGATCAAAGCGAGGGATAACAATAAATTGGGTTGGGCTTGTAGGGGAATGGGGATTCTGAAAATGCCCCAGTGACGAATTGAGCAAAAAGGTCTGTTGAGAAAACGCAAATGAGACCCCTTTCTTTGCCCGTTGACCTCCTACAGTGGACGAACTACGGGTCGTTTGCACGCCATAAACCAATAGCCATCATCGTGCCACCAAAGCCCCAGCTACTTCGATTGATGGCACAATCCAAAGAAAAGTTGTAGAGTACGCTCATGAAGTGGAATACCTCTTCAAAATGATAATAAACGATGAGTTGCTGGCAACACACCGATGGGCGGAGCACAGGTGGAGCGGGAGCTCAGAAAGGATTGGCAAGCCGAGTGCTGTGCATCTAGTACACCTTAGGCCACAGAAGATCCTAGCTCGCTTGCTCCGGCCCCTGATTACTGCTTCAACTGGTGCATTTGCTTCCATGCTGCACACATTTTATCGTATCCTCACGCTAAAAGTGTTGATGTGTAGTGTCACGGTTCGATGGAGGAAGTTCTTCGATTGTTTTGGCTTTACGAGACTCAACTGATCCCCCAAAATGTTTATCACCTTGAAAACGCGCATTTGTTACGAATCAGGTTCCCTACTTTCCTAGTGGTATTCGTTTTACTTCTGGTAACAAAAGTCTTTAATTCTCTCGGGAACAGTGCTTCGTGGGAATTCTTGATTATTATACATTTGAAGAGATATTGCGAAATGACACCTAGCCAGGTGAAAAGCGTGTGATAAATTCAAACTCTTAATCACAAAGGTTTATCGTGAGCCGGTTCCGCTATGGGAACCGCTGCACTTACTTTTGCCTATCGCAAGGCTTCTTAGACAGTTCCTTCCGTCAGAATAAGAAGGCAGGCTTCTAGGAGATGCTTCGACACCTCTCTAACCACCGAAACTGCTGTAACTTGTTCTAGCCAAATACATATTTGCACACACTTGCTGAACAGAATTTCACCTTTTCGGTGTCCCCTTCTCCTTATTCACTCAAAAGAACACCTATTTTTGAGAGAAATTCTATAACCTCGTTCTTAATATATACTGACATTTTCAGCTGCTGTCTACATCAGCAGACAATGCAACATCGCAGACGGTACCGGTGGACGTGTCGGACTTTCCCTACGGAGATGAATCCCGTATGGTAGCCATCATTGTCTTCGGCGCCGTCTTCGCCATCGTGACTTTCGTCGGAAACCTCATGGTTCGTTTGATTCAACATCTTAAAATGACGCAACTACAGGTGCAGGTGCCAGATGAACCAGAGGGCGCACTTGTTTCGATTCCTCTTGAAGGCAATGATCGCGATGGCTGTGGGGCGGTGCGGTTTTGATCACACAGTTGACAGTCATTGGTGGAATAGACCACTCAGCATGCATGCCAATCCACTTCCACCAATTACTTTCAATGGCGTCATTAGAATCGAGCCGACCTAAGCCATGGTGATCACTGCCTCTCACCTCAATATTGCTGCGCAATCCAGTTGTATTGACCAGTAATTCTTGACAGCACCCACGCTCTTCTCATTTGAAGCAACTTAATTTTGATCTTCACAAAATCTACCAGATTTACGATCAGAGTATCTGGCTTGGTCATGAGAAAAGTGTGGTAACCTGAGCTATGTGAAGTGTTTTTAACCTCGCTGACCGCGGTCGTTTCCCAGACAATTCACCGTTATCTTCCTACATTTTCATGATAAATCTCTCTGTTTGAATCTCTTTTTCTACTTACATTTTGATCTTTTTGTTCGTTTTTTTATGGCGTTTTTTGTATCATACCAAATACCATGCGCTTACTTTGTTGCTTTCTGGAAGCGCACATCCGGAGGCGAAACGAGGCTCTTTCATCACGCAACCACTCGTTCCTCCTCCACTCCGTAAAGCTATGGAGTAACGGTTCCTCGCCCACACTGCAATAGTATGGACAGAGTTTCATGATCAGAAAATGAGCGATATTCTAATAAAAAGTTGCCGTGATACCGAAAATAAAAAACGTTATCGAGTGAAAAGGGGATGGGGAGGGTTCGGGAATTCGCCCTTTCAGAATTGTCATTGTTGGGGGAATAGGCCTACTATTTCCGTTTTCGAGCTTGTATTACCTATCTACCTGAATATATCAACAGCGCACTTTCACACCAAGAGATATTGTGATGTGAGAGAAGTAAGACATACCGAAATCACCCATCTCTCCCAGCAACCGACTTGGCTCCCCTGTCTTTTCATGCACTCGCTATAATCCTTCCGCCCTTGCTCACCCTTTTTCGGGGTCAGCGCCTGTACTGCAGATGCGTATGGACAACGTAGGTGTGCTATGTAGCAGAGGATGGTGTTACTGCGATCACACCTCGTTGGATTGGCTTCTCAATAAATGTTAATTCTCTAGCCTTATTAGCTGTTTTCTCCTTCTATCTTTCCCTTCCTCTCCACGCACGGCACCAACCTCGTGCTTGGCCGAGAGTTCTCAGTCAGCGTCTTGAATAGCAGATCACAGCCACAATATCATGAGGCATCAATATCGCATGTCTGAACTCCACACTTCTCTTAGCGGGCAGGTGAACCTCATTTAGCGCTCATAATAAAATCGTGTGCCTGACAGTGATATAGAGCTTGGTCAGACCTCTTAACGATAACACCACCATTGGCAAATTCCTCTTCACTCGTGAATGTCAAAGCGTATTGCTTGTGCCTCCTTACTTTCAGAACGAACAAGTTTGGAAGGTCAAAAATCTTCGCCACGACTTTGAAAACATTTTATAGATAATATCCCCATGAGTGTGAAACATTCGTTGCGAATAACATTAGAGTTGCTCAACCAAAAAAAAAGAGAAGGTTCATAATTTAAAACGACCAGAGAGATGATGATAATGACAAGATGTACTATTTGAGGTGATGGTGAGCTTCAAAATCGACAAGCAGCTTCAAACAATCAGCAACTACTTTCTATTCAGTCTCGCTGTTGCTGATATTGCTATAGGTACGCGTTTTGCTCAAGCCCTTTGTTTGGACTTCAAGGTTTATCTGGACATCTAGGCGGCTGGGTCCTCAGTTTTTGTGGCGGTCACGTTTCTGAAGGGACTCGTTCAGGAATGATTTCCATACCGCTGTGGACGTACTACACGGCTATGCAAACGTGGGGCATCGGCTACACGATGTGCCAGTTTTGGCTGTGTGTTGACTACCTCATGAGCAACGCTTCGGTGCTCAATCTGCTTTTAATCTCATTCGATCGGTACTTTTCCGTCACACGGCCTCTTTCCTATAGACCGAGGTGGGCTGCCACCCCTTACACAGGTTTCAGTAAAAAAACTTGTACCAAATGATATCGTTTCATTGAAGGAGGACAACACGAAAAGCGCTGATCATGATTGCCTGTACCTATATCATTTCTGTGATTCTTTGGCCACCATGGATTATTAGTTGGCCTTATATTGAGGGTGAGTCATATTTCCTTTGCCTCTATTTCAGTGGGTGTAAAAAAAAGTCATAGTACAGTCTTGGAGACGGGGGAGGAGGGTTGAACCTGTCGTCGGAACGTCGGAAGCTGAAATGCTAACAGGATCGATGTCGCAGCCTGCATGCTTCTCATGGTTAGTTTCAAACGAAGTCTTCATATGGGTAACGAGTGGAGTTGGCGTACCCGTTGAATCCGGTGGCGAGGGAATTCTGCGCTAAAAAACTCAACTACACGAGCAGCTACGACCTTCAAGTAAATGCTGAGTAATAGTTGATAATAATAGCCGGTAGTTGATTAATGGCAGCCGTAATCAGTAATAATTGATAGATATTGTACGACAGCAACAGGCTAACCGACCGCTAAGCAGAACCAATACATTTTGGGAATGTCGTCATCACAAGTGTTGTGAGGTCCGCAGCGGACACGTCAATCCTTTGGTCCAGGGTCAACCGCCACGTTCGCACTTTATCAAAAACTGCGACCCCTCCACCTCCCTCACCGTCATGCCTGTTTCTATAATATTTCATTCTGAGACAGCAGTCGATACACCAGCTACGCACACTTATTCCTTAAAGAGGGGGGGGGGGAAGAGGGGACACAGTGGTTTAATGAAGCGGCAAATCCCTAATTTTGTCCAGTTGACCCTATTTTCGTGAAATTTTCGCCGGAATCTTCGAAAAGCTGTCAAATACAACCCCTTTTCACATCCCCGTCCACACTTTTTTCAAAGGTACTAGTTAACTTTGCTCAGCCCCAATATGCGTCTCCCCTCTTCTCAAACTCTCAAATGCGACCCCCTCGTTCGAATAATACGAACGGACGGTTGATACTGGTCTCGATGCGACCCATCACCATCACCATCCATCTTGAAAGGCTCTCCGACACAACCGGAAAGGAAAAGGGATCAGGTTGGTATTATCATGAAGTGGCAGATTAATCCGCCTATTTTCCTACCATTTTTTTCACTACCTAAGCAAACCTCCACCAAATTCGTCAAAAAACCTGTCCAAACGCAACTCCTTTCAACGACCTCCATCAACCTCCATTCCCACTATGATAGCCTTGCTGAACCCCGAAATCCGCCCCCTCCCCTCTCGAAACCACAAATGCCACCCCTCGTTCGGATAGTGCGAACGGACGCTTGACTAGACCTTGGCTGCGTGTGCAAAGGGTGTGTAAGCAGAAAGTGGGGGTACGGTAAACGAGTGAGTACACAAGTCTGTGCTTATGGAATGCTGCAACACAGCGGACCCTGCGACTGCGCGGGACTAACGCTAGGGAGAAGAAGAAGAAGGAATGCTGCAACAAGGTCTTCTTTTGGACGGCTAACTCCATGCTCCATATGTAATGAAACCAGTAACGAGTTCTCAGAATTTGACATGCCTTACATGCTGTTAACCATAAAGAAGAATAGGTGATATGGTTTACGGTACTCGTGAATTACAGTCCCTCCATGTAGATGAATTTACATACCCTATAAAAGTAAGGCCATAGCTGTGTACAGCTAGAAGATCTCGGAGAACTTTCAAGTGCCAGTATCTCACAGGAGTGACGAGGCTTTTTACGCCTCTGAAGATCTGTGAAGGATCGAGGATAATCAGGCGTGTGACAGTGATCGATAGCTGCGCTGAGGAACGGCGATCAGTGGTGTGATAGTGAGTGAGGATAAGAGGAAAAAGTACAAGGGCATGTGCTTGTGAAGACTTAAACTGTGATTGATGAGATGGTGGAGTGTGGGAAAAGACAGATTGCTGGGAATTCATAGGGCAATGTGTATCGATGACCGAGAATGAAGGAGAACTCGTTGTGGAAAGTTATAAACTGGTGGGAAAGAAAAGATTTATGTGGCGTTTCTCGACCAATTGTGATGATCTACTGCATTCAGGGAAGTTCACTGTGGAACCAGGAACATGTGTGGTGCAGTTTTTGGAGACGAATCCTTACGTCACTGTTGGCACGGCGGTGGCCGCCTTCTACCTGCCAGTGACGATCTTGATCGTGCTCTACTCACGAGTCTATTGGGAAACTAGGAAACGGCGACGTGATTTTGGAAAACTGCAAGCATCACAGGTACGTGTCGGCGCTGCCGCTTGGAATTCGCTCATTACCATACTGTATTCGGCGATGAGTTAACAGTCAAGATGTATCTCGTTTTTAACGGCTCAACAGTCGCTTGAAGTGTGACATGGGCCACGCTCGAACTTTCTGCAGCGTAGTATTCAATAGATTTCCTTCCATAGAAGTTTGAGACTTGAGAGTCGTTAGCTCGTCGTTTAGCACCAGAGTACGACGAACGACTCAGTTCGTACGCACAGATCAGTTTCGCAAAAGTTTAGAAAGAAGGTAACCACCATTGCATGGCTCCTACTCCTTTTGGTCATGCCCCCTCTCCTCTACTGTCACATTATCCCAATTAGTTACTAATGTCAGGGTTTCAGTTTCCTCGGCGATCTATCCGACGAGACACCTCAACGAATTCTTTTGCGAAGAACAATGAGCGTGGCTCTTTGAAGAAAGGCGCATGGAGCGTAAACGATTCTAAAAGGTTCGTTCGCACTCTTTGCTTGTTGCTGCCTCACCACGAAAGGAGGCTGACCAAACAAGGTCTCAACGTGAAGGGTTTTTTGTTGAGTGTGTGCGTTTTCATCAGCCCATTATGGCCGCTTCCAAAAAATGTCTGTGCCGCGTCTCGATAAGAACTAATACCGCCAGGGGTTCTTGTCTGACCAGAGTAAGCGGATTCAGGTATCGGGATAACATTTTGATAAGAGGTAAAGATGTATGAGCGGTCGTTGAAATGCCATCGTCCACTTTCCCTCCAAACATCCAGCGAGCGGGAACGGGGTAAATCGGTATCACGAAGCGCAAAATCCACCGATTTTCCCTGCCTTCGTAAATTCCCCCGAATTCGTGAAAAAACCCACTCAAGCGCAACTCCCTTTAACGACTTCTATCAGCCTCTGTTCACACTGTGATAACTGCTCAACCCCAAAATACGACGCCCTGGCTCCAATAGTGCTAACGACCGTTGGCCCTGTCTCCGAGCCAGGTGAACTGCTTTCCCCCTAACCCAGCCTGTGAGAAATTTTGCATTGCTAACGCCAAGTATGTGGAACACAGCAGCTAATAAATCAAAACAAGTTACGAACAACCAATTGTTGCAGTCTTTGTTTGCAATCGTAGGCCCTTGCTGTACATATCCATTGCCTGAAGTAGTCGTCCTACCAAAGAAAAAAGAGCAGCACAGGGAACACATTTTCGTAGCAGAAGCAGCAGAGGTTCAAGGGTCGTGAGCAGCATGGAATCGACTAATCGTCAGCTTGAAAAATTCTTTGCGACTCATTTTTTTGAATGGTTGCTTTACTTTGCATATGCTGTTCATTGGTTCGTATACAAATGAAATTCGGATCTTCATAAACCATCCCCTGCCAGGAGGGGTGCTGCATACGACCCTTACCTGAAGGAATCCTTTCCGGGAAAATCCTTATTCTTTGTCACCCATAAATCACTGGCTTGAGATCCATCGTCCACGAGGAGAACGAAAAGAACTAAAAATTGCGTTTGTTTCGGTAAACAGTTCGAAAAATCGGGGAGACTGGGACGCTTTCAAATTCCCGCCGGACATATTTCACTGATACTGGTGGCGGGAACTTGCTTCTCTGAATGCCGTCACTAGGAACTCTTTTTGATCTCTTGACTTACTGCACTAGCATTCTACACTTCTACTGCATCATATTCTATCGTATGTTTTATCTGCATTCTCCAAGATCGAACGCTTTCACGCGATTCTTTCATTGCGTCGCCTGATGCTTAGCCGCCTCTAGGCGCACCTCTTTCCATGCCCCGAACTGGGCTCCACCCGAATAACTTTCAATTGTCCATGGACTGTGTTTTCAAGGGATTGTTTCCCTTCGAAACCGAATGTTCTTGCTTGAAACTTCGTATGTTGTCTCTAGTGATCACAACTGTCACATTCATGTTGGGGAAAGAAAGCAAGAAGTTTTCGGGGAGGATTCCTTCAATGTGGACTCCAGTAAGCCTTCTATGTCAATTTACGCATCTTTGGGATTGCCTAGCGCTTCAATGAGCGCCCCATGTGAGGTGACCTCTGGTGCTCCTAGCGACGACACCCGCAAATACTATATGAAGTAACCGTCAATCATTAGATTGTAAATATTCCAGCTCGAATCGAACTAGGAATAGCATCAACTGGTTGAAGATGTGCAGCACTCGATCGCATTCTTCATCCGAGGACAGCTCTGAGGTATTGCTTCTGCTTGCCCACCACCGTCATACTGTCACTTATTCCTTCCTAGATTCAGGCTCAGGTGATGAACATCGACGACACATCACTGTCTTCGTCCCTCTATACAGCCAAGAGGAAAAACACTAGTCCACCGCTCAGCCCAATTCCAGCCAACGATGTATGTTCTGAACTTCTCGTGCAGGTGATCGAGAAAGTGATTCTTTTCTTTTCAGGAGACGGTTTCCGGTGAAACACAGACCGAGAACAGTCCAAGAAGTGGTTCGATGCGATTCCGCACAAGACCTACCGATAGACCTACCTTTGACACTTACACAGTACGTTTGCTCTTTCAGCTGCAGTTGTAAACTGCATTGAAGCACTTTGAGAAGCACCACGCATTGATTGCACATTGATCACAGTGATTTACGCTTCACGTTTCACCTTTTCTTGGAGCGAAATCTGTGCATTGCGTGGCGGCTTTGCTTCGGAGAGCGGCTATCCAACCACAGAAATTAGGCTTTTCAGGTAGAATCTGACCCCAGATTGAATCTGCGGACCTTGAGCGAATAGGCTGTCTACCACATCGTGTCTGCGAGAACTGAGCCAAAATTTAAAGGATTCCCTTCCACTGATGTGCTCAGTTGTAGGATAATGCTAAAAATTGGTCTGCACTAAAATACAGCGCGAAAACCATGTGTTGCAACGGTCTGCGGATGAGCCCCGGGGACCATCAGCCCTGACCTTGCAGTTTACCTTAGTTCTTTCCTTCTCAACTGAAAACTGTGTCGTTGGAAGCCTCAAATTTTTTCCACTTAATAAGAAAGGCCGGGCAGAAGTGATGCAGTGGTATCCGGTGCATGCTATGCTCACGGTCCGGTCACCAGATCTTCTTTGATTGTACGCCGTTCAAGCCAACCGAATCTTTCATTGCTCAGGGGTCAACTGATAAGAACCAGATTCAAAATTCTCTTGTGCATGAGTTAGCCCGGCATGTTTATGTTATTTACGCTTATTTTTATTCTGTATGCTAAGACGTATTCAAAGAGCCACTACTGTTCCGAGTGGAAGAAGAAAGCGTGGCGCATTTAAGAAAGGGATTGAGACATTGAATGTTTCACCTCGTATTGAAATGATCTTCCACTAACTTTCACCTCATTTTGTATCTGATAAGGATTATGCAGGCACTCAGTTTCCTTTTTCAACCACTGTTAACGCACGGAACTTTAGGAAGTAACTTTTGAGAGCTAGCACTCCTAACGGAGAACGTACGCTATAATTTTGCTCCACTCTAGCTGTCCCAACAGAATCTCTGTGAACTCTACAGTAAATGGAACAAAAGTGAAGAGATTCTCAAAAAAAAAAAAGCTTCTCATTCCAGGTACTAATCGAATTGAAGGACGAGGGAGCTCGACCGAGTGTTCGTCTCAGCAATTGCGATACAGTCACGCAGTAAGTTTAGTAGTGGCAGTTAACATCATGTTCTTACCTTATTCAGTCACTGGCCCAATAGGGTGCGGGACTTTTGGCTCGTCCTGGCCTGCGCGCGACAAATTGCGCGGCAGGCTGCGCTGCGATCTCGGAGATTCCTTGATGACCTTGCCCGCGAATGGCTAGAGCACAGGCGAATGGGAAATGGCGCTTAGCTCGGCTTTAAATCCAAGGTAGGAAGGTGAGAACCCTAAGACTGTGCCTTGGGGTGCGGATTTGCGGGGCGACGCCGTTCATTGTGACATGTCGCGAAAGTTTCATGAGGATTTCCTTCTGCTGACGGTGTGAGAACGAGTATGTTTCCTGTCCTATTCTATGTTTTTTGAATTCATGGGTGAAAACTTATAGAGTCCTTCGATAAGCGTCGCGGTGATTATTTCGTTCATCAAAGCCTGAGTTCGTGCGAGATAAGATCTTGGTTGAAGGTTTATAACGAAATTCAGCAACCTAATGATCTAGGGAGTGCACCATTCTCCACACCAGTTAAGTTGCTCACCGACGCAAAAGTTTGAATTGGTGAGATAACAGTAGTCATGAGCAGCTGTTTAGGCGAGAGAGCGCAGGTGAAAGCGGTTCGATGAACCCTGTCCAAGTAGGTCGTAGACGCACGATAGAACAGATTCCGCACCCGCATCGCGGCGGAATTTGCCGCGCAATTAGCCGTGCACAACCCCGTACGAGCCAAATGTCCGCCCGGTCCGATTCCATAGATCTTTTCAAGCCACAGTGTTTCTCATGAGATGCTCTAGGCAATTAATGAAAACGCGAACCGAGTTAGTGTCTGACATTTCATGGAGAATAATATCTTATGAAGGTTATGCAGACGAAAAGCATATTGAACTGGGTCACATTAAAACGCGTCACTGAGTTGAGTACCGTCCTGGCCCTCCATTCAATCGATCCCATTCGGACTGAAGAAATTTTTTAAAGGAAGTGAGCGCCAGAGCCGTGTCCGATCTGGTTGGGAGATGTCATGTGGAGAAGGTGTTGGAAGTATTGTCCGTTGCTCCAATTTTGAAAATTGACGACGATCCCTCAAAGGAACGATTTCCATCACCAACAGTCCTAAGAAATCCCCCGATACAAGCCCCTCCCTGCCCCGACCACTACCCACACAATCATGACCATCATGACTCTTTCCAGTATCCGATTCTTAAACCGGTCCACACATCCCAATCCTGCTCATTTTTTTTTTACTTTTTTTCTAGGCGGCACATCCCCTAATGTTGGCTCTTTATACTTGTTTTCTAGAATTTTCCTCACCTTTTCCCGAAAATTTCAGAACGACCCGGCCGAAACGATCCCCCTACAGAAAAACTCAATTTCGACCCTTCGTTGAAAACCACACAAAGCACGCTAGGCCGTGGTTAGAAGGCAGATCGTCGCTCACGCGCTGAGAGT
>KZ345915.1:75710-88219 GCA_002352805.1 Teladorsagia circumcincta | reverse complement strand
TCAGGCAAAATAACTTTTTTTGCCCCTCCCCTGTATAGTAGAACTTGAAGATCATTTGCCTATTAAAGGTAGCATCTCGGAAGAAAAAACCGAAACGAAGGTCATGAGAAGTTCTAATCAGAACATCATGAATCGTACGACCCATGAGATTCGAATTAGAAAGGACTTATCTTTCTTTCAAATTTGATCAAAAAGGACCTTTGAGCTGTAATTGTGAGTCTCTAACCCAGAATGATGGTCAGTCCTTTCCATCTATTCAGCTTTGTGGACTGTCCGAGAGCGATTCCAATGAACATTTAAACTTTTGAGCAAAACCTTCAGAACATTACTCACCTGATAGCACAGTGAATCGAGGCACATACGATATATGGGAAGAACATACGAGAATCTCGTTGAACGGTACCAACGAGAAGACAATATGCTATACCAGAGTTCAGTAGAAAACCTATCAATAGCCCACCTGAAAAAATTGCTTGAAGTGAGGTTTGTAATCGGTGACCATTAAGCTGTGAATAGTTTGGCTACGATTGAATTAATTTTTTGTCACTGCGATTTCCTATTCGAAATAGTGCGCCCCCATTATCTAGAGCATACTACCATTGCTGTTGTTGGTTTGTTGACTTCTGCTTGAACAAAGAGAGTATGCCAATTTTAAAGCATGCTGATAAGCGCATGATTTTCAACCGAAGTGATGGGTCAGAAGTCGCATGAAAATCGCAGACCATCGGCACTACATCAGGTCAACAAAAGGAATGAGAAAGCTTCGTCCATCTGAGAGCCTTTTTTTAATTTACTTTACCCACAGATTGTGAATGAAGCCAGGAACAATTCACAATGTGTGAGTGTGGGGGTGGGGTAGATTTGAAAAAAAAGTAAACTCGGCCCATTGCCTATATACAGGGGTAGCCAAAAAAAGAGACACTTTGCTGTTGAAGCATTTCATCAAGCTTCTACTGGCACACGTTGCCGTAGTCAATGGAGGTCTTTTGAGGAAATATTCCTGAAATGTCCTTCCATAAGCAGGTGCAAGCCTGTGTTCGCTACCCTCGTCGCCTTCAGAATTTAAAGTCATCTGCAATCACCGTGGAGCTTATGATGGTCCTCCGCAATTGCTACATCCTGAAGCAGCTACAGAATTTTTCAGTCGGTTACCCTAGGGATAGCTTTCCAGAGACACAGGCCCCGACTGTGCAAAACCCTTTCGGCTAGATTCAAATAAGGCGTTGTTGGTTCACGCTTCGTCAAAGACCACGTTGAGCTCGAACCGTGTGCAACGTTCCCATTTCAAATTTTCTTGATGCCGTAGCTGCAGAATGCTACTATGATGTCCACGGATAGACTGGAATATGCTCTTCAATTTCCAGTTAGGAGCACTCAGTTTGAATCAAGGAAAGAGTGGTCATGCCGTCTTAAGCGTAGAGTGAAGTGTCTCCTTTTTTTGGCCACCCCTGTAGTGGTTAGTGAGGCAAACAAGGTGCTGTAGAATTCGGCACTGAAGAGTTATCAGAGGTGGTTTCCAGCGCTCCACTCCCCTCGACTTCTCAGAAGAAACTCTCTCGAATGGGATGGAGTTTGGGTGTAAAGGCAATGGAACGTTGTAGCCACCGCTGTTGATTGCTGGACGTGATTACATGCAAAATCAACTTCTCATCATTTAAGTGGGTGATATTTATTTGGATGTAAGGTCCATTGGAGGAATGTCGAACTTATAGGGAGGTGGGAGGAGAGAGGGGGGCAACAAACCCACCAGTCAGCCATGCCGCATCGGGAGCGCATGACTCTTTTTTGAGAGAAGATAAAATGACTTTGAAAAACAAATGCAGTGATTCATTAAAAAACAGAAATATAATGATCAATCAAAAATGGTGCAGTAATAAGTACTACTTGAGTTCTACGCTTTTTTAAGGCTTGCACCACTATGTGTGATCTTCTATTTACTGGAACAACGTCGGAATTTGAACTTTTCAAAAGCTTCATGTGAAACAGGTAATTTTCACGAATGGTCTTTCAGCGTTATTTCCTAGTCCTATGGTTTTCGCTTCCAATATTTCCGGAGCCGTTCTGAGAAAAAAGCCAAGAAAATTTTCGGAATAAAGCTCACCGAAGTACAACGAATTATTAATCGTAGATTGAGCAGGAGAGTCCCACAACGCACAAGCGAGTACGGTAGAGATAATGGACATACTGATGAATATACCGGCAATCAGCTTCACCCTTGGTGCTAAATCCATCTGAAAGAAAAACTAATAAACAGATGTTGAATTGAAGATAGAAACGAAAAAGAGTGACGTTCGCAAATAAGCATAGCAATCAAAGTAACACAACATCACCAGCACGACGATGGGAACTATGACCAGCAGTAGGTGAAGGGACGGGTGTCGGCCAGGAAGCCCACCAAGCCTCGGACGCGTCAAGACGTAATCGGATCCTGGCTGGCTTTCTAAATGAGTGCCTGCGGCACCTCACCAGGAACGTCGTTCAGGTCATGCCGGGCATTCTCAAAACGTTTTTGGGTCATATAGGGACACGTGTATGGAATATGACTTCATGCTTTATTTTTCCAAGCGGCCCTTTGATCGTTAAAATCCCCTGATGACAAAGTTTTGCAATTCCGACTAGCGCCTGCATGATGCCGCACAGTGGTACCAAAGGCTAGTAATGGATGCCTTATCACCACGGGGATCATCGGCAACCTATTCAAGTAGGTCTTTACCGAAAACTGGTGTCAGAAAGGTGGAGTACCAAAGTTTTTTATCCTGTTTCTGGCATTAAGAGGGTCACTCAGGGAAAAAGAACCATAGTTCTGTGTTTCATGTATGTGCCCCGTATAACGCAAAAGACCGTTTTTGAAAAGCATGGATGAAGAACGAATAAAGAAGAATGAAGAACGTCTCACTTCCTCACTCACTAGGAAGCAGCGGCAAGTTAAAGCAACAGTCTCAGCAGGGTTCTAAAAACTCCATGCTATGGGATGGAAATGATGCGTTAGCCCTAATCAAGACCATAGAAGGTGTCACTAACCAAAAAACTCACCTCAGGACGCCGCAAAGAAGCCAGGAACACGCCGTTGACAGGGGCGTTCGTAAAAATTTTAGGGAACGCCCATTTCAGAATCTTTGTCGCGTCTTTTTCATTGGTTTTGCTTGCTTATTTCATTTGATTGTTGTGTTTCTATTTTTATATGATGCATATGTCTCTAATTGTATTAGAGCAAGTGCGGTTGAAATCCGGTGAAGCCAGTAGTTCAGACAACTCGTCCACCAGGTGAAACCTGCTTAATAAAGGCTTCGCCGGCGCATTTCCTTGTTTTTCCCCTCATTACCAGTCAACTCTTTACCTACAACTTCGTCACCGACCGCTTAACGCTTCGAAATCGTTCTGAGACTGTTGCTTCAGGGCAATGGTCAGCGTGAGCGTTGTGAGACCATAGTTCCCTGTAATTTGCCAGGCAAAGAACCCTTGTGGCACCAAAGTTCTTAAAAAATATACCCAATTGTTCCCAGCCCCCGATTAAAGAGCAAGCAAATGTAAATTATGCAACCGAATTTGTTTTAGGAAATAGTGCATTGAAATTGAAGAAATTCGAAAGAGTCATTACAGACTAAAGTTTGAAGAAATCACAACGAAACGTGTTGAAGTCGAGTGCGAACCACAGTGCGCTCTACGAACTCCCTAGGGAAGTTTGTATGACCGTAGGCACTGTATGCCCAGCAGCAGAAAGTCGTGGCAGACTTTCAAGTGAACGATAAATACTGCAATTCTATTAGGATTGCAGGGTCTCAGGAAGAAATTTGAAAGATAGCTTCCTGTTACTGCTGCTCTTTGTACCAAAAAAGTCAGAAAGAGTCTGTGGAAGGGTGGAGTAATCGGCGTTGATCAATCCCTCTTTGGAATTGCTGGAACTGAACCACGCTTTCTGCTTTTATTCAGAATCCTAGGCTCATCTGAATACGATTTAGCCATTGTAACACCCCTGTAGCAGCCAGCCGATGTCCTAGTGGCTGCTCTTATCTTCTTACGCCTCTCCAGAAATTCTGGTATGAATTAATCCACCCGGGGGAGTGGACAGAAGATTGATTGATTTGAGCGGCAACGATCTAGGATTCAATCGGCTCATGCGCATGGTAAAGCCCGTTACTCCTCACAAGAACACTTCCGACCAAACGAGGTAGTTTGGTAGAAAAATTTCAATTATTGAAAAGCGGAAAAAATTATAAACGATAGCAAATTAAAAATTAGGAATATGGAGTAAAACAAAGAAAGAGGTCGTCGTCAGGTAGGTGCGACTTCTCGACTATTAATTCGATCGGAATCATGATGTGTGGGATTCCTCTCCTTGGCTCATGCTCTTTATGACATTGCACCATACCCGATCTCACATCGCACTTCCGAGTACCAGAAAGGTAAAATAAAGGAATCCCCATGGGAAGACTGCTTGTTCTTGACTTGTGTTGGTCATGGTCATTGAAGACCATGTGCAAAGTTTGAAGCGAAAAGATTGGAATACCCAAAAGGTACAGCACGTGAGAAGGCTCAAATGTAGGACCGGAACGAACCAGTGGGCGGAACCGGAAGTGCTCTTGTAACGAAGTGCATGGGGGGTTGTGGAGCCACGTGTAAGTTTCTGGGAAGGTCCAACTTGGAACGCGTTCACATTTACCTTGGACAAGTTTGCACGCTTTGGCTTCCCTATGCCAACTTTGGGACAGTTTTACGGCGGGAATTTAAATTGCTTATGGTCTTCCTGCCTTTTTAGATTAATCACAAACCAACGCTTATTTCTCGGTCTTTTTGCTATCCTCATGGAGCAAGGGGACTTAAGTATCACTTTCTCGTGAGGATGGTGGCTGGGTTTTTCCGTGGACGATTTCTTTAACTTAGAACTACTGCCACGTTCATGTAAGTGATGAAGAAATGGATGGCCGTGGTGGCTCACAACCCTTGACTATGACTACCCTCTAAAATCTCTCTGTAGATTTCATAATAAATATGATATGATTACCGAAAAATGAGTGAAGAAAAAGAACGAGGAATGAGCGAAGAACGAGCTATGGCACTCCTAAAGCGGTGGAATGTCTGCTCAAATCACTGAAAGAATGCGCCCAGAATTACAAAAAAAAATGGAATAATATGCCTAGAAGGGCTGCTCGTTATCATTTATGAGTTCTTTGAGGTTATGGTTTCTTTGTAAAAGCGTGATGGAGCAGCTATTCAAACATAGCTCTCACCGCTAATGGAATTTGCTTTTTTGACTTATTTCACAGATTCTTTTATTATAGTTCGTCATTCTGGGGTCCTATTGATTCCATTTCATTCTCATCAGCAAGCACATAGGTGAAACCTATGGTGATTGTTTACTTACTGACCTGTGATAAGCCACCCACTCATCTGCTCCTATCATCAACCAGAAGTGGGCTTATACAGCTATTTCAATTGCTGGCCCGCGCTCAATATACTCTACTTGCTAAAATAATTGCTGGCTCATCCTGCCTATGTCAAACAACCCCACCATCCTTTTAGAATCGGGTAGTCGGTGTCAGGCACCCCCGTGACGGAAAAAGAATACCGCTTGCACCATGACTTTTCTCTGCGATCCATTGTCGCTCATAGGTCCAATGGATCTCAAAAGATAGTACGACTTTGACGAGAAGTTGAATGTGTGGCGCATCCGAAAAGAGGTTGCTCAGGGTAATGGTAGATGCAGTGTACAGGCTGTCTAGTAAGAGTCGTATGTTCATCAGAACTTTTTTATCCGCTTTCGGGCACATTTTTGGTCACCTTGGACATGAAACTAGTAGTAAGAACATCGAGAATGACTTCCAACAACAGAGCAAGCAGTAGATAAAATGTGCAAGACTCAATGCAGGCAAGCAAAAGGAGGATACTTGAAACGATTACTCACTTGCTGGTTGAGCAATTAAAGTACTACTAATGAGAGAGGAAGAACTGTTCTGCCTTTTGTTCATGACGCATAGTCAGCAAAAGAAAAGCAGAGAGTTCTTAAACTTCCGAAGAAACTGCTAAAAAACAGGATTGTGAGCCATTTCTCAGAGGAGATGGTTTTCTAGGGCCTGTCTGAATAAAGTAGGGGCCCTTGGTGCAACAGTTCGTTTCTACTGAGTGAATCTCAATTTCTACAGATTAAGGAAGCTGCGGAGTGGGTCCGAAAGCGAAAGCAAAAGTGCAGCGGTTCACACATCGCAGAAGTCCCTCCGTTATCAAAAATCAGGATTACTGTAGGCAGCTCGAACTATTGCGACTGATGCCCACAGCCCCGCCCCCTTCATTCAGGTAAACCATTTTTTCCATCAGACCTAGTGGAAAATTTGAATTACTGTAAGATAAATAGAAACAAACTGCACCCAGTGCCACCACTCATAATCGGAAGCGTGTGTTGTTGTTTGCGCGGGTCATCGATCGTGTTCGGGGTCAGACTAACCGGTATCAGTGGGCGACAGTTAAGAGCGACGACCTTGAATACAGTCAGCAGTTCATCAAAGCGGAGAGTAATCCGTTGGAAGGTAAAACAAAGTATGAAGAAGAAAAATATAGGTAGAGAGTTTGAAAATGACCATCACTACTTTGTTCCATTACTGCCGTAAGCGATGGTGAAGGTAAAGGTGATATTAGTGACAGTTCCATAGTTCCATAGGAAAGTTCAGTTTTCAGTAAAGTTCAAAGTTCCATAGGAAGTTGGAACACTTTCCCCGAAAGAAGGGCAGAGCATTTGTGCTGTTCAGCAACGCATTTAAATCCTCGCTAAACACTTCGTTTTATACTAGACCGTCAGGAGAAATCACCTAATATTTTCGTGCAAGTCCACCCAGCTTCTCACCACTCCGAAATTGAAGTGATCGCACTCCGCACAAAATATTGCACCAAAATGTTACTCCCATCTCATCGAATTGGACTTGAAAACAATAGTATTTGACTACAAGCTAGAAGCAACTTTATAATAAGAGTTGAAGAAGTGTGAACGAGCAATGCACTCAAAAAGGGAAGGTGCTAGCCACTACCCAAACAGAGAACGGGTACTACTACGTGCTATCCATTGACTTTGCAGAGGTCATCAGCGAAGCACTGCCGATAGCGTGTTCCGATTGCGGCCTCACTGCCCTGGCCAGCTCTTGACATTTTATAGGCGTGCTGGAGTGGATGAAGAAGATGTGGAGAAAGTTGTAATACTTTAATAGTTCAGTAACGCCCCTGAAAGTCCAGGCGAATTGTCACCAAACGTAGCCTGTGTCATAAGCACATCAAGCTCGTTTCCAGAGGCTCACAAGCATTTTGCTAGCACATCATCCAGCCCATTTTTCTGATGCGCTCTGTGTTCAATTTGTTTCTCGATAACAGTCACGGCAACAAAGGAAGTGACCTGCTTCTACATACACCCAGCGACAATTTCATTACAAAGTTGTTTAAATGGTCAAAGCTCATGGTTTTGAAAAGCTCAGCCCTCGTTTCATCTGAATTTCCCCTGAAGGCAGATTTCACGATGAAAAGGTAGCTTACTGGGAATAAGGGAAGAGGCGGTCAATGGAGCAGGGATGAAGGGAAAAGTAGGAAAATTAGCCCGGATTCTTGAAAAACTGGACTCCTTCCTTGCCCGTTGAATTCTGTATTGGTGCGGTTCTCACTGTTGAGCCCTGTTCGAGTGTAGCCCTCTCTCTCTCTGCATCTAAGCAAATCGTCACGTACAGACCTCCCGCAAATGAATAGAAGTCGGTTGGCGTTCCGGGCCAATAGCGCCGAAGAAAAGGCCATGCTAGACCACCTGTGGCATATCCTTCGAAGCAAATTGCGTGTTGATCCGCACTTCTGGGGTCCATCTGTCTCTCCACTATGTTAATTTCCCCTTCTTCGACCTTCGTCCTTATCGTGGAATCCTCCTTCAAGAGGTCGAATTTTCGCGTGAAAGAGACGAGATACTCGCAGTACTTGTCAGGTTTCCAAGTATGTTGCGAGGAGCGCACGCGGGTATAACGGGTAAAAATGAATAGTACATGCATCACCAACACCACTCTTTCTGTGCACTTAGAGAATGAGAGAGACAAAATACGCTTTTCGTTTAACAGGCACTTCAGTAAACCTTCGTCGCAGAGGGTCAGCCATTAATGGAGGTCTCACGACAAGATTAGCTTGGTATGTCCCTATCCCACAGGCAGTAGTAAGCCCTTGTACATTGCTGTAACAGTCTTCAGAGGAGTAATCCACTAAAGCCCTACATGGCAGCATGCTCCCATTGCAGATGCCTCAGATTTCGCCCGCGGAAAGAATGATATGATGTTGATCATTCCCACTAGAGAGTGCTGTCTTCACTTAATCCTGGAGAATACTAAGCTTCACGGTACAGAAAAGCGGTGACGGAAGCACTCAAATAAGCAATGCAGAATGAGTTCAGGAAAAAAAAACTAGTAGAGGACGGTCCACGTTTCAGTGAGGTAAGTGATCCATATTACATGCTTCATAACTAGAAAATTCATCCCATTTCACATTCCTTAATGTTTGAGCATTGGAATCCAGCAATAGCCGCCGCGACAGCACGGCGACTTAGCCAAGCCGTGTTTGAAACGCCGGCACCCGGGTTAAAGACTGGGGTCATTTGGATGTGGATCAAAGGTAAAACTATGGCTCCTAGGGGTTCTAGATCATTGTGCTTCCCATAGGATCCTTCTTGTCGGGCTCTATTTTGAGACCATTCTCTGACTAACATCGCTAAAGGCCTCGTGTATCAGCCAAGTGTCGACTAACAAAAGAATAGTGCATAGAGAGTAATGGTAAGTAAGAATCATGGAACATTCATACAACGTCATGAATCATCGCTGATGACTTGGCATGACACAAAAAGAACTGATGCAACACCAGATATGCTGAACAGAGAGATACTGTGAACTGGAAACGGAGATCGCGAAAAAAAGTATTGGAACAAGTTCTTATGAATCATTTGCCGTCTTCGAGTAAGAAAATCTATTCGTCAAAACTTCACATATATCATCAACAAATTTGTGGTTGTATTACTCTATTGTCCTCTTTCATCATTTCAGTGGGAGCCATTATTGGAGAGGAACCGTACTAGGTTAGGATAAAGGGTTAAGGATGAAGCATTCGCCGTTGATCAATCTCTTTTGGGGTGCAGCACGTACTTCCATTTGTACATTCATAGTGGCGCTTGAAGGCGGTCTGGCCTATAAATGACTTGCAGGGGAAACCGATGTCAATTCAGTGTTTTTATCCTGCCAGACAAATCTGCTACCAATTACCCGATTCCGGAGGGATAGAAGGTTTGCTTGGCTCGGACGATGCACGACCCAGGATTTGATCCCCTCAGCGCGCGTCGTTAGCAGCGCCACTTGCCATTACACCACTTCTGCCCATAGGTTGGGATACGCCACGCTTTGATTCTAATCGAAGCAATGCAATGATCTGTTTACTCGCATATGAATGCTCTGAGACATTAGGCCTCACAGAAATAGAGCACATAACTATCTTGGGCGAATAGACTGCGCAGATCGTCCGACTGTTGCCCCACGAGGCATTTCTCCAACACCTCCCTCCTCCCCTTCACCCAAGAGCAATAGCATCCACGCGAGCAATGAGTATAATATTAGAATCGGTGATAAACATAAACAAAAAACAGAAAACAACAGTTTGCAGAGTCCACAACAAGCAGCTGTTTCCTGTGGACATTGCAAACTGTTCTGAACTCTCTTTTCCACTGCTGATTCAAATTCCGCGTCAAACTGGAGCAGTTTCCATCTAGGAGATCCATTGACACCATCGCTCTCAAACTTACGAATGCTGATGTTACAAAGTTGATCCACTTTATGAAACTTGGAGCACGCAACAAGGTATTGCGAAAGTAGTACACTAATTGCCTCAAAATTCATGCAGAGAGAGGAAAACATGAAGTATCCTTGAGAAATGACGCCGAACGTGGCAATCGTTGAGAAGTGCAACAGGTTTGTGAGGACGGCGTTAGTGGCGGCGTGACATGGAAGGTGCCTCAAAACCGGTACCAAACGACCCTGAGCAATCTCGACTCGAGAACGATACAAAGGTGAATTGATGCATGTAAACATTTGATGGGAAAAGAAGACAACGTTGGGTTAATTTTAACCTTGCAGCTGCGCCGAATGAGCCCCTTCCAGTATGCGACACACTCTGAACCCATGCGCAATTGTGGAAATACATGAGTGAACGATAGAAGTCTTACAGCGAAGAGAATCTCATGGCTGAGCCCTTTCTCGAAGTGCTATTCAAAGGCAGCGATTCCGATATTTTCAAGGAGGGCCTAGAAGGAACGTCGGGTGCTCAATGGTCCGAATGTGGCGAAAAAAAGGCAGAGAAACCAGTGGAGAAATCGCAGAACGGGACCTCCTTTTTTTGCAAATTGTTCACACTCATGAACGAGTAACAGCTCAGAAAGCTGGCTATGAGCGAGTTTACCGCATTGCCTTTTTTGGCAGCATGCCAAACCATACACCAATCGAGTTGTTTCATTTGTGCCGCTGCTGGCAACGCCACTCGTCCAATCACCAACTCGACTAGTGGGCGGATCGCTTTTGGGGGCGGAGTCCTTTCGATGTCCTCAGCAACTAGCGCCACCTTTCGTCATGAAAGCGCCACCTCTCGCTTGCTTGGCAGCCAAGTAACTGCCGTATGTGGCGTATATGCTTCTTCGATGCCCTCCTTCTTCATCGTAATCGCTGCCTCCAAATCTCATGGAAAATACGATCCCGTCGAATGCGCCACGTATACGACTCTCATTTGGAAACACGAAAGTAAGGTGTTTGATCTCTTTTTGCTCCTAGCAACCTGTGAATGATCAGATGATGAAGACCGTCTTCACTTTTTCATATGATTTGATTTACAAAGCAGTGGTCTCATTTTTCTCAGCGAAATTCGAAAGGGGAGTCGTGAAGATCCTACGTCGCTTTTTTGTTCCTCCACCACATCACGTGATAATAAAATTTATGTACAGCTACGGTACTCGCCGTAAAAAACGTCAAAAACACGCGAAAAACGCGATTTCGCGTTTTTTTTGTTTTTTCCTTATAACTTGGTTCAAAATTGAGATTTTCAGAATCTGAAAACGGCGTTGAACTCAGCTCGGTGAGTTCTATAAGAAGGTGCCCTAACTTGCCCTAGAGGCACTATCCTGGATTGCGCCATGCACTCGACATTCATCTCAGAAGCTCATCTCATGTAGCTGCCTGCATGTAGTGTGTATATGATAATGCTGATAAGAGCTGGCTGCTACACGGAAAGATGGGTCTCAAAAGTTGCCCAGAATGCGCCAGGCACTCTACCCTGGCCACTGCATTGAATGAGATCTTTTTTCAAAGATCTTAGGATCTCTATAGCAATTTGAAATGCTGAATGACTAAATATATAGGGTCTGCACTCAAAACCCCCTTCTGTCGCGTTCAAATGGAAATCATAGATAAGTTTCCAGTGAGGTAACTAGAGGTATTTCGTGAGGAAACCCAATGTTTAAGGTAATGTTTCTTAGAAATCTGAGAAGTTAGCGTCGAAAACTCTTCACCATTGTAGAATACCCTCTCTTCTGTGTAGAAAGAAGGTGACCTACTTGATCGCAAATGAGTGCTCCTTTCGTTGTGTGGCCCCAAACAGCCTTCTGCGTCATGCTCTACTAGTGAGTTAGGTTTCCTATAGCCTTTCAGACGCGCTTCCGAGACCGATATGCACACTGTTCGATTCCTCAGGCGAAGTGCTATCGAACGATATACAACTCACCTCGTGAAGAACACCTGGTTTACCTGCCACTAGATCCATTTTTTGACATTTCCCGATTTTCGAAGGGCTGTTTTGAAGAAATCCGACAAGGGAGGGACGGGCACTCTTCCCTATCGTATGGTAAGGTTACTTGTGTGTTGTAAAAAGATGACATTTTTGGGTCTAAGCGAGTGTTCGTTCCCTGACGTAGCCTCAAACATCGCTCTCCGTCACGCTCTGAAATAAAAACCAGATTTTTTGGTCTTCCAGATGACTCTACAGAGCTGAGGTGTACACCATTCGATTCCCCATGCAAAATGCTATCGAACGGTATACATCTCAGTTCCCACTCAAGACTTTCGTTTTTCGGCGTTTTCGGCCTTTTCCTTATGGCCGATCGCCTTCCTCGGCCTTGGCCACCCACGTGGAAATCACGTGCGCGGCGCGTGAGAGCTCGCGTGAGCGCCGATGGCCTTCCTCGGTAGCTGGCGGGCAGCCCGATCGATACACCACTATGCGTATCTAAAGTGCGTGGGAAAGCCTTCGCACGTGATTTCCACGTGGGTGGCCATGGCCGAGGAAGGCGATCGGCCATAAGGAAAAGGCCGAAAACGCCGAAAAACGAAAGTTTTGAGTGGGAACTGAGATGTATACCGTTCGATAGCATTTTGCATGGGGAATCGAATGGTGTACACCTCAGCTCTGTAGAGTCATCTGGAAGACCAAAAAATCTGGTTTTCATTTGACGGAGAGCGATGTTTGAGGCCTTTTCC
>KZ345915.1:35809-53770 GCA_002352805.1 Teladorsagia circumcincta | reverse complement strand
AAATAGCAGGTTGTTGATTCATATTTATGAAACATTGCACACCTTTTGAAAAGAGCAAAGTCGAAAAGCTAGTCTATAAGCCAGCTGATTCCTGGTAGAGCCGGCAGTTGAGCGGCTCCGTTTGGATAGGTCGAAATGGTATGTGGAATGAGAAATTCTTCCTCGTGTGCTCTCATTTTTTGTCCAAAACGTACTTGGTCGCGCCCTAGGGAGTCTGTCGCAAGAAATCGCAAAATTGCCGACAGGAGGCCCATTGCGTGGCGAGAAGGCAGAGACGCAGAGCGTCAGCGGACGAATCGCAGCGTGTGCTGCAGTGATTTCGCGTCAAGGTAAATGGAATACAGCCGGGTGCCCAAAAAAACACATGCGATTTTCCTCATGCGAATTAAACTAACTATAGATTCAGGATAGTATCAATATTATTACATTACTATTACATGACTTAGTGTGCTATAAACAACCTACTACTATTTTATTTATGTGTGGGGAACAATCAGATATCTTGACGCGATGCCCCAAATGTCGAGGTTCTACAGTGATAAGTGACACTATTAAGCGGATGGACGGTTTATAGGTGTAACTCCGGAACAAAATATCCGTCCTCTAGTTCTAATTAGTATGGTTATATGCTGGCCCAGGAATTGATAATGTACGTATATGATTCGAGAACACAATCAAATGTAAATTCGACCCCACATAAAAGTCCAATACATGGCGCGTCTCAGAATGAAACTGATCAAGTCCAAAAGCCTCACTCATTTATTTATCATCTTGATGAATCACGTTAGCAAAAGTTTCGCAGATTCTTGAGGTGGACACAAATTATAGAGGTAAAGCAGTCCAGAAGCGCCGAGACGCTTCCAAACACTGCTTTACCTCGGCTTGGATAAAAATAGGACGCGGAACTCGTCCTATTATATCCTAGCCTCCATTCCGTTTGGAATCTCGATGAAATGATGAAGGACATGCCTATTTGAAGAAATTTGCTCGAAAATTGTCTGGCCCTAGCAATTCATTATCGAGCTTCAATGCGCCATCAGATGTCTATACGATCTTGACGGAGGGCCTACATATTCATTGAAAATTGATCTAATTCTTCAAGGTGGATCCTCATTTCCTTGTATAAGAGCGCACGCGAATTGAATTCGCAATGGTTTTACACCAGCTACTCTGGTGATAGCACGAGCGTCTACGTGTACCCTATAGAAGTCATCTGACCACAACATCTACGATCCGAAGGACCATTCAGGGGGTCAATTTACGAAAACAAACTGCGGGCTTTGGCTCCTTTTTGGTGCCCTGAGTACAAGAGATGAAAAGAAAAGAGTAAAAAAGTTCTTCACAAAAAAAATATTGCTTCAAGGAGCCAGGCTAGTGCTTTTTCGAGAACTCACAAGAAAAGCTGCAGTTATGCATTCAGAAGAAGACGCACGAAGATGCCGTCCCAGCTAGCTCCTTCTGTGACAGCTTATGACTTTCTATTCTATTTCCCAATACAATGATTATGAGAATTCATCTTATAAGCACATTAATGAATATCTGAATTCGGCGGAGGAAATTAGGTCGCAAAAAACTCTTCGAAAGGGCTTCGTTGAGCACGCCGTGTACGTTCAGCATTCGAATTGTGAATTAAGGAGTTACAAGGAATTTCGAACGAAAATACTCCGAAAACCCATTGCTCAAATAGAAACAAGACTACAGTGCCGAGCAAATTGGGGACGAGAACGAATTCATGGAGCAACCTCACATCAAAAATTGGAGGGGTGGAACTAGCAGCAAAAGTTTGAATTTGTGGGAGAATGATGATCGTATGTCGAGTCCCTTCAAAGCACTACGCTTATCTGAATGGTCGTAGTTTAATAGCGAGACTTCATACGCTTCGGGAGAATCCTCCTTGTTAGATCTCTTAAAAACCATTGTACGCATAAGTTACGCGTATTTTTTTTTACTCTTAATGAGTACTCTGGTTTAGAGAGAGGGAGGCCAAAGGGTTTATCAACCGCACAGTGGATGGATATGGCCGTTAGTTATAGTGAAAAATGACACTTGAAGAGGAGAGAGCGAGTCCAAGACAAAAGGCCCAAAGATGGCGCATTCATAGAAGAACTTATTTATCGCTAGCCATCACTAGAAGGACGTATTGAATAAGTTATAGTTATTGTCGCCAACCTCGACGCTATTCAGCAGAGTTCCCTCCGTTTCCGTTCAACGTCCCCTCTCAGCCCGTCCCCGTTCGCTCACTTCGTTCAAGCGCATAATTCGTGATCAAAACATTAACAATGGGAGTTGTAGAGCCATGTATTGGCCTGGGTTTCCTCAGGGTATTTGAGAAATGGAGCGAATTCTAATGAGTCCCGTTGTGAAAAACGGCATCCGGTCAACAAGCTTGAACAAATGTTTTTCCAGTTTTGGTCAGAAATTCCATCGTGTCTGCGAATTTTGTCTTCTTCCTTCAGCACACAGGTTGTGGGATCACGTTTGGGACCGCTTCTTTCTCCAGCCTATCAAAGACGGACCTCGTCATTTGGTAGGATTCAAAATCTGACAGGGAAAGGCCCTCAGGTCGCCATGATCATTCAAGAAGCGATGCATACGCCTAGATATACACTCGAACGCTGATCTCAGATATACCCTAAAAACCTGCTAAACGATTCTCTCAATGGAGTTATGAAGCAAAACAGCGCGACGGTAGTGGTCGGGACTCACAGTGACCACAAACGAGTGAAAATGTCATAGAGGCGATCCCTCGTCCCATCGTCATCAGTGAATTCAGTTAAATAAGCGAGCAAAAGCAGTTTAGTTGTATTTACGAAGAATTGAAGTAGTAAACACAGTACGGGACTGATCCTTCGACGTTTTGACCGTTAGTCTCGACCACTACCGCTGCGCTGTTTTGCTTCATAACTTCGTTCAGAGGATCGTTTAGCAGGTTTGGAAGGTAGATTTGGGATCAGCGTTTGAAGGTAAATCTAGGCGTATGCATCGCTTCTTGTATGGCCATGGCTACCTGAGGGGCTTTCCTTGTGAGCTCTAATAGCTGCTTACAAGTTTGCGAGACCATTTCACAAAGATCACGACCAAGATCGTTGGCATAATTGTTTTCGCGGAGTTCTGGGGAATGTTCTGAGTTGCACAATAGTAGACCTTAGCGCCAGGTATAGCAGATTTCTCAGTGGGAATGAAAAACAAGTAAATGAAAACAGGTGCTGTATTCGTGCAACCAGGTGATATTCCAATTAAAACTACAAAAACAACCAATTGAGTGAATAAGAAATGAAAAGAAAAGGAATGAAAGGAGGAAAGAAAAATCCACATGTGCAATGTTAATGATAAATGGAACACGACCATGATGTAACGTTTACGTGAGGATCTCCGATGATCGATAACGAAACCGTAACAAGCGCACGACGGTTGCATCGATGCGAGAAAGAACACCTAGGAAACTCCCACAACTGGCTCTGGAACAAGTTCTCACTGGGCCTCACAATGGCTATATCCAAGCCCGAGGCCAGGATCTGAAAGGTGGCAGGAACTGCCGGTGTGGGCACGGTTCTGGAGTCCTCAATAATCCGTTTCAAAGCCTTCGGTACAACCAAAATATGAATAAGAAAGTCAAAAATGTTTGGCACCCTTCCTTCAGACGGGTATTTTTCTAATTCGACAAACTCTGGGAAGGTAGTGAATACTCTCAGCGCGCCTTTTGTCTAGCATTCAATTCAGCCTTTTATTCTAACCAAAAAAAGTTTGGTAAATGGCAAAATTGACTGGTACCTAGAAAGTACGAAAGAGAGCTGATCTAATAAGTACCCCGCCTGTGCAAAGCACGATTAAGCTATTGCGCTGTTTAGGACAACCAAAAACAAGTCAATAACTAACAAATTTCAATAACTAACAGGTTTTACGTATCGGAATGTTGTGTACCCGCCGAGAGTACCATCAGACTAACCACGAAAGGATAATGAAAAGGCCACATGCAATAAGACGTAATTGTTGCATGTGTGTATGGACGCTGATCTCGAATCTGCTATCCAAATCTGCCATTCGATTTTCTGCTCGGAGTTATGAGAAGAAGTAAAGCAGCAGTAGTGGTCCGGGCTCACCGGCGAGTGCCATAGGATCAAATTCTTGCCGGGTTCACCTTTTGCTTTCACGGAAATGTGGTTGAAAAAAGCCTCCCAACCAGGTTACTCGATCAACGCTTGCCTATAGTATACCCATACAAAGAATTTGCGATGAGTTTCTATTGGAAGCCACTTGCTAACGACTGCGCATGGAACCTACAGAACACTTGACCTACTACGTTACTCGATCATCGCTTGCCTATAGTTCTGGTACGGGGTAGTTATGGTTTTGCCTTTTACAGTGGCCAAGTGTGATATTTGAGTTGCGAATATAAAAGAACTCCTAGGTTTGTAGGAATCGTCATGGATTCGATCCTATGACCTCTCACCCGTAAACCCCGAGCACTGCTGCCGCTCTATTTTGCTCCAAAACTCCGTTCGGAAAATCGATTGGCAAATTTGGAAAGTAGATTCGAGGTCAGCGTTCGAATTCACATCCAACATGTAGGTCTCGGTGCATAAGGCCACTTAGACCCATCATCCTTTCCTGGTAAGTAAAATAATTGCTTCCTGACTATCTCTTCAATATATCAAATGGATGCTGCTTTGCTGAGATCTTCGCGTCGAGTGGAAGCTTTGATCTCACTGGACGCGCATATTGAATTCCATTTTCAGACACAAGAAAATAGAAGAGAGCTACTACTTGAAATAATTTGTCTCATAGTGGCCGTCTAACTGAAGGTGCCCTCATAGTTGTGCGCCAGTTGTGGGTAGGGAATGAGTCCGTAGCGGAATTTATGTGATAGTAATTTTTTGATTGCAATTTATCGCGTACCGAAAGCCGTAATATGTTGAAAAGACAAAGAACACATCGAAGTTGTCGTTTCTTCATTAGCGACTGAATGCCGTAAATTCACCACTACATGCTAGCCGCATTAGCCCATTACTCTAGAATTAGACGGAGAGGGTGGGGGAGTTCAGTGAAACATCCCGTAATAAGTGTGAGCTCAACAGAAACAAGGTTCTAAATGCTGTCGCTTCTAAGTCATTTTCCTTCTGATTTTAAGTATCTTGACTGTCACTGGAGATCGGGAAGCCGGAAATATATAGTAGACGGCGGAAAGGTCCTTGGGTATTTGTCAATTTTTCAGTTCACTTCGCACGGTTGACAACTCACAAATGTATGGACCACCATGAAATATTGCCTCTCAGCGAGCAACCTGCGGTGACATCTGCCTGGAAATCCTTAGTAGGCCATCAAACCCTCTTCTTTTAGTTGGCTTTACAGCAACGGACGCGCATAATATGTAGTCTGTTGGTGTCGAATTTGCTGAACATATCAAGCAGGTCAAAACATCCCATAAGGAGCTCGGAGGCCACGCTTCCGCTGAACCTTCTTCGTATATTGTAAACGAGCGTTGTCTTAGTCGAGTAACCTCTGCAATTTTCCCAAGTACAGCGCTAGCGAGTCCATCCACTTGCAAAAATTATTGCTCAGCGGTAGCAGTGAAGTTCATTGATAGGAACTGTCAGTAAATGAATCGCTTGCAGCTCAGCAACACTGAAAATTACCTCCCAGATTGCAGTGGTGAAATCGGCTTTACAGTCCTCTGTTCCACACGTCTGAGCCAGTGGTTTAGACGTATGTTCGCGTCAAGAGCCCACTCCCTGTCACCACCGGTCAATATATCGGATTCTAAGAGAAACAGGCGGGAAATGAAAATGTTCAAGCAAAATCTGAAGGCCTCTGGAGGTGATTATTACCCAGTCTACGAAACAAACATTGGCTATGTCGGAGGTTATCATAAGACTTGAGCTTCTTGCCGCACGCTACCATTGGCACGCGTTCTGGGTTTTAAAAGCGAGAGCACTCGAACATGTCTTCACCCAGAAACGATTTTCTCAGCCACAATTGCTGCTGAAATACTACGGCAGAAATGATCTAAAGAGGCCATTGAAAGGGTTTAGTTCACGCTGTCAATGTTACCTAAGGCGCTGAGTTATAGGCAGAACATTCTGCTCTCCGGGATGAATGCCATGTGTTCTAAGGGCAGGAGCAACAATTACATCATGTCCACTTCAAAGGCAAAGCCCACGATCTGGGTGCGAGTTGAACCGACTTCAATGAAATAATGAAAAGAAACTTTTCGGAAGACTGGGACTAGAAGGCTTGTATCCTAAACCGTAAACGAGCATAAGAGGATGAGAGCGAGACATGAGATACCAAAAAGAATCATAGCCGAGAGAGCATGGACATGAACAACAATAAACACGGCCAGTGGTCAACTTCGTAGCGGAACCCAGTGTTATGGGTGAAGCCCGTGAGCTTCTTCAGGCTTTAGCGCATCCGTCTGGCAGTACCGTGCGGCGGAGTGGTTACATCCTGTTCGCTTTCAGGCAGATCTACCTTAGCGGGTACGAATTCACCCTAACGACCTAAACGGGGGGGGTGCCTTTAGATCATGTTTCGATAAATTTTTTATTGCAGCCTGGCAGCAGCTATGGATACAACATGCTCGACCAAGGAAATCATTTTGGCTACCAAGTAAAAAGCGAGCACCATAATTCCTTGAAAAATATTGGGCAAATATTACATCGCTAAAGAACATTCCGGCTTGAACTGAGAGGTGTTTCTCCTCAACAGAGATGAGGCTGAGCCAGGATAACGAGCGGACATTTTTTAAAAATCAGACATACAAAATCACAACATTATCACCATTAATAATCAAATATCTCCATGCTGACCAGTCGTTTTTCGGTATGCGCCGTACATTTTAGCTCTGCGAAGAATCGTGCTCGTATTTCAGTCTGTCAGCACAGAAACCGTCCGTGGCACCCAAGCACAGCCGTGTCTTTGACAGAATCAAATTCAAAATTATGTAACATAGAACAGAGTAGAGAGCAGCGCTTCTAGTAGAGTTCAAGTTGTCCCAATTAAAAGTACAACCCCTCATCAAGCGTGCTAAGGAGTACTTTTAAGACGTTCAACGTAAGCGCTTCACTGTAATTGTAGCAGTGTTTCGCGCCGTGGACCTTATGGAGATTCGAGAAGACTATATGGAGAGACTAAACGGATGTAAAGCCCAATGGTCAAATCTAGTCCGAACGGCTACGGCGGAAATGTAAGTATATTTGCGTCGTCGGGCGATGTCTAATTCCACACGCTCGCGGCATGTTGACGTTTTCCCCAGTTTGAAGTTTGTTTATTCCCAGTTCAAGTCCAAGTTCTTGCGGCCATCAGGTCTCCTCATGTACGGATCAGATGAGCACTAGGGTTCCCGTTATGCTTTTCGATCAACGGGTTCTTTTCGAATGCTTCACCTTACTCCATCCTGTCCGAGACTCTGATAAGGGGGTGTCATGCTAACGATTCCTGTCGGATTCCCACCTGAATCCACTTCCCTCAAAGGAAGATTCCACGAAAAGACCTAATGGCGAAGAAGGGAAAACTCACCTAGTTGAGAGACAGACGGTCCTCCCGAGGGTGCAGATCAATATGCAATTGGCAGCGAAAGATATGCCAAGGCGGTCTAGCATGGCCTCGTTCTTGGCGCACTTGGCTATCCACGCCCACCGACTATATCTAGTCACTCGCGCAACTAACCCAACGAGTGAGCAGATAGCAGAGAGAGCGTAGCTTCGAAGAGTACAACGATGAGAGTCACATCAGCGCACAAATCAGCGGGCAATCTATCTATCCAATTCTCAGGTTCGAGCCGTTTCATATGGTTCCTTCTTCATCCCTGCTCCACTGACCACCCTTATTTCCAATACGCTAACTTTTCATCGTAAATTGTGCCTACAACCCACTGGCGACCGCGCGGGATTTCCAAAGACTGGTTGTTCGGACCAGCGCCCAGAGTTTATTGCGCAGTATCAGCCACCGGTGGATGACATTGTCCGAAGTGAGCATCTCCGCGTCAGCCACCGGTGGATGACATTGTCCGAAGTGAGCATCTCCGCGTCAGCCACCGGTGGCTGACATTGTCGCGAATGGGTGAAGAAACATTCAGATGAATACTCAAAATTTGATAGGCTGGCATTCTCTACGTGTATCTTTTATCCCGCATGTGAAGGGTTTTACCAAGTACGAGTCTCAGGGAATGGGCATAAATTCCGCCGTCTGGAAAAAGGTGATCCTCCAACTCTAACTGTTGCTACGCGAGTTGCTCGAGATGTGTACGGAAAGTATCAGAAAGAGGAACACCCAGCTCCCATGCATCAGATCAGCCAGTGGCAAATTCTGAATCAAACCACCCAAAACAAATATTTTATAACTTTATTTGAAAAAAAGAAAAAGAAAATAAACACAAAAAGAAATACAATACAAAAAGTAGCCATTATGCAATAGCACCGATGTTCAATAACCGAAAAGAGATAGTGAAATAAAAAACAAGAAAAGGAAAATAAAAAAATCGTCATCTAAAAAAGCGTGAAAAGCAAAAATCTAATTAAAAGCCAACTAAATGCCAGGAATCATTTTTGACGTCCTTCTTCCAACTGGAGAGTGACGACGGCCTTTTTTGGACTTGGCTAAAAACAAAATATTTGCTGTGAACGCCGAAAAAAATATACAGACCATATAATAACAGTGATATAGGATGCTTTCAAAACTACCGTAACCCCTCCGTGAAGATTGAAAAGGGACAGTTTTCTGGATTGAATACTGTTTCAGAAAAAAAACTAATATAAAGAAAGTTTAGAGCACCTGCAAAATGTCATCAATCATGAAGCCCATTTTTCGTCTTTTCACTGGAGCTTTGAGAGGAGTATCTATCAGTAATTCTGGAGCCTGCACGACTAGGCACGGGTCGACATTCTCCTGATCATGCACTTCTGGTGTGAGCACTGGAGGCGGGGAGAAGCTTGACCGAGTGGTGTAGGAACTGAAGTACGTCGATGAAATCACAAAACGGCTTTCAAAAGTTTGTACCTCGTGCCAGTGAGGTAGGCCTTATGTAATTCTGTGAAAGTGTGGATCGTGTAGGTGGGACCAAAAATCGAAGTTCGCCAATTAAGGTCAACTAATGATGCTCGCGATGCTCGCAATGCTTCTAACCATAAGGGCTACTTCATTGGCTCGAGGTACGCTACCAAAATCCCTTCCTAATGGCAGCCTAATGAGTCTTCTCGGTAAAGTGATGTAAATGTTCACCTGGGGGATTTTCGCGATGGCTGTTTCATTTCACTCCCAGTGTTGTTCTTTCTTTCACCGAAACAGCGCTGAAATGAAAGGATTCATAGGACTTGTCTCCAAGTAAAAAAAATCTTAAATGGACTGAATTTCAATACATAAGCTGCAGCTTTTAAGTCAATGCCATCATGACTGATTAATAATCCATTTTCAGCCATTCTAATGACTCAGTAATTGAGTGATAGTTCATTTTCATAATATTAATCCATTTTCGTCCCTTTTAATGACTCAATAATCGAGTGTTATTTAACTGGGTGCCCGATAGGAGGCCCGTCGCGTAGCAAGAAAGCAGAGACGCAGACGATAAGTGGACGAGTCGCAACGCCAACTGTGCTATGTGGGACGTATTATAGTACAGTGTATTTATTGAACTTGACGCTAAATCGCTACAGTATGCGCTGCGGCTCGTCTACTTCTTCCTGACGGGTACCCTATTTAACTAATCAATGATTTTTTTCAACATTTTTTGACCGATAGACTTCAAAAAAGCTCAAAATATTCGTTACTATATTGTAATGGAATGGAAGAAATAGGAGGAAAACAACAAAAATTTTACAATTTTGTATGTCATTTAAACTTTGTAGATGATAATTTCGAAATAAATGAATGCGACACACCTACCTCATACCACGCTTCCACTTCTTCTTCAAACTCTGAACTTCTGTTGATCAGCCTCTCTGAGTTATCCTCAAAAATGCAGTATACAGTAAATACATAAAAACACAACTTTCCTATCAAAAAAAAACATTATTTTAATGGAAACATGAAATAACCTACTTGGTGGATTCGTCGCATGTGACTAGTCACGTGGAATTTGTCATAGAATGAGGCATGAGAGCAATGAGGGCACTGGAACAACGGGCGCCGTACATGGTACTGTAGCAGATGACGCCGTGGGCCTGAAACGAAGTGAATGACACCGAAAAAACACCTAGGGTCAGGTTGTTTCTTATTCATCACTTTACCAACAGAGATCAACGCTTGCACTCATTTTCTACTTATTCTAGGGACTGGCGTTTCGGAGGGGGTTTGAGGGGGAGGGCGGTGCAGTAGTTAACCCCTCAACAGTGATCCCTTTTTTTTCGAAGGGAATTGGACCCTGCAGGCTATGTGAACCATGTTTCATGGGCAGAAAGGAGATCAAGCCACTGTGCTGGAATGAAGGTGTTCGTCGCGGTTGTCGAGTGTTCTGCGCCATGACGTCCCCAAACCCACCCTTCCTGGTTCACTAACATTGTTTGTTGCTTTTAAACTCCCAGATGCCACGTCTCTCTGCAGTTTCTCGAGCCACTCAAGGGAAAGCCAGCTCCTTTCGAGATGGTTGTCTTGTTACACCGTAAATGCGACAGCCACCGTTGACGATGCAGTCAGCGACACAGCGGGCATTCTCATGCATTACTAGTTGTATTTGATTGGAGTCCTCTTGGCAGCATTAGACCTAAATTGAAGGGTTACCTAGCCTCACCTTGACTTCTCTTGCCATCCTTGTTGATATGCATTTTACAGATAGAGCAGTACGTCTTCTTATAACCTCTGACTGCGTTCCGACTTATTGGTGTACCATTCGATGAGTTTGCCGATGAAATTCCAGAATCAGACTGAAACCATAGAAATTTTACATCTTTCCCATTGAGTGGATCTTCTAACCTACAAGAATGTGAACCTAGGTTGTTCTCCACCCCTACGAGATCTTGTCAATGTAACGGCTTTGAATAATTTGTCAGCTAATTTGTGTATCTCTAGACTAACTCTAACATCTTAATAGAAAAACAGCAACTGTTGAAAATTGGGCTTGTACCATAGCTACAAGCTACTCAGTTCGGTCTTCAAAGCTATGCTAAAAGCTTTTCATTTTCTCTATTTTTGCTGAAGTCTGTTTTATGACTAGAGCTAACTAACGAGACTCACTTTGCGTTTCCAGTGGTAGGCGAACTTTCTGTAGAAATCGTTCCCTTACTCTCCAATGAAATGCAAAGCATGAACCTACCTGCAGAGAGAAAAATTGATTTCGACCATGCGATGAGCCGTCGAAGTTGTTTACCTAAAGAACCACTCTACAATCTTTCTATAACTTTCTTAGTGTGAAGGAGTTGGAGGCGGCTATCCATCTAGAGATATAAATGATCCGTTAGAATCCAAGCATTACTCGGTTACTGCACCACTTATGATTTGAAGTTTGTAAAGCTCACCGATGTGGTGGTAATCGGCATCAGTACGGGAGGAGGTGAATACTGATCAAGCGCAGAAGATTCTGTGGATTCGAGTGAAGAAGACGACGACGGATCCATCATGAATTTCGTGGAAGTCCCTACTGTACCGTAGTATGGCGCGAATGGCGAATAGATCGAGGTGATCGGCGGCAGATGGCTTTGTCCAAAGCCGAAATATGGTGTTGATGTGAAGAATTCTGAAATTGCAGATTTATTTCTTGGTACTGCTCTGTCTCCTACATTATCCTTGACATTTGAAAAGAAAGGAAGCTCAATGGCCTTACTACCGGTTCCTCTTCACTTGTTCTACCAAATTCTAGACTTTAAGGAAGACTTATTCATTAGAATCCCACAGATCTCATGGGGTATTTAACTGATTGGGCTAACCTTGCTCCCTACTTTTTTATGCAACGTATCCCACAACATTTTATTCCTTCCCTTTCCCCTCAATCCCTCCTTGCCAAATGCGTCAAAAGTGTACGAAAAAACTTCCAAAAGATTATTCATAATTAATGTCTCCACTAAGCACTGCACTTGCTGCAAGCCAAACTATAATACTTTTATAATACTTTCTCTTTCCACAGCAGCAATTTGATAAGTGACAGCATTCGGTCCTTAGCAAGGCCTTTTGATAACTTCTGGTACGACTACAGAAATTAGAACTATCGGTGATCTTACCATTACGTGGGGCATATGAGTAAGAGTTGTCCGCAGATTTGCTTGTAGAGTCGGACGTGGTCAAAGAAGAGGACTGAAAGTCAATTATTTATGTTCGAACACTTCGAGAATTATTCCACATCTTTCAATGAATAGAGCAGACAACTTTTTCATTTATGAGAACCCAGAACTCAACAGAGAAGCTTTTGAAAGATTTTCAATTGGGAAATGAGAAGGACGAAAATGCGAATGTGGAAAAGATTTCGAGCTGGAAAATGCGATAATCAGCTTGTAGATATGAAATCTCTGCGAAGTAAAGCCTTTTCGATGCTTTATTATTCGGAAATCTGCATGCAATGGTGGCACATCCAGGAGAAGAGTACAAAGTAGCTATAAGGAAGAAGGGATAGGAGTGATAAGAATATAAATAGGTGTGATCGGGAAGGGGAAAAAGAGAGTCAGGGAGCTGAAAATACTCAGAGATATAAAGTCTAGTCATAAGCATCAGACTTATTTCAGAAAAAAAACGAGTCGAATGAGCTGATTCTCTCCTGTTAATGTTCCTTTTCTAATGGGTTTTGAATGGGAGTCAGGAGTTTCTGTGAGATTTGAAATAAAGGTGAAATGGAAATTTGCATATGAAATGTACCCCCAATTTGGTGATTTGAATAGTTCTATCTAATTTACCAGAAATAATTCAAGGCATAGTAAGTTGAAGGAACGCAGAAAGGAGCAAGGGAGGGTAGAGGGAGGGGACGACAATGAAGAATCGTTTCAATAAGAATTCTCACTACTTATGCACCCGATGTGCTTGTTCTTCTAACCAACTATTCAAAAATTATTCAGGAAGAACTCAAATAAATTTGGAGAAGACCCCACCTCTTCCTCTTTAGCATCTGATATAGTCATTTCCGCTTTCGAATTCATAGTAAGTGGAACTCTGAAATTTCAAATTCCTCTCTTTATTTGTTTACATGTAAAAGTTCTAATTTTGGCAACTGAAGTAATCATTCCATGGAAGATATTCAATACAGTAAGATCATGATTAAAAAAGAATAAGAAGCAACTGAAACTCACCTTGAGTAGAGCAGACTATCAAGATTTCATAGGTCAACTCTTTATCTTATATATGACCTCGTTGAATTCTCCGCCTTTGTCTCCGTCGGCTCTTCCTAGCGCGATGCATGAGGTGACAGAAACCCTTGAGGGCGACTACGATGAGTTCACACCTCAGCGATTCCTCTTGGCAAGTAATTACCACGAGGTCAACACTGAAGTGAGAACAAGGGACATGGGAGTTCATAAAGCAGTCCAGATCGGGCATTCCTTGCCTGAATTATGCAGTCAATGAGTTAGCAATGGTGAATAGGGAATTGATCCTTAGCAACCATCCAGTACACATGCGGGACTTTGTGAAAAAAGTGTTGCGGAAATGTTTTCTTGTGCACCTCTTCTTATGTTCACAGTGTGATGTCCAGGTTACTAAACAGATAAATGGCTCTTCAGCTAGCCATTAAGGGTTGCCCCTAAGGTTGCAGAAGTCAGAGCGAAATGTCAATCAACATAATTGATACCGTCGCATTGATGGAAAATCTTCCTTAGATTGAAGTCTGTCAAAGATTCCGTGGGGTTTCATGGCGTGAAGAGTGATATTCACATAACCCTTTCGGCTTTGGCGGTGGCGTTGCCACCATCAGCTTCAAAGGTCTGCATTACTGGCGCAACAATATATTAGTAGCACCTTCTGCCACGGGTTAGTTCAGACAAGCTTTCCCTTCTCAATTTCATTGGGTTGTCCGTAAGGTTTCTGCCGATTTTGACCCTAACTTCAAATGCCCATATCTTGGTTCACTCACAATATTTTCGAACAAAATAAAGCTCGTTGCAATCCTTAAGTATTCCCCTACAAGATACATGCTAACTTAACATGATTCTCTGAAACACTAAAGTTCTGGAGTCGATAAACCTGGAAGAGGTCATTTCGAAATCATGTAGCATTTCGAAGCATTTCTCCAGTTGAAGAGGCCATCCACATGGAAAGGTGACAAGGGATAGGCAGAGGTTTGAGGAGTAAGGTGTTGGCTGCACAGTTTCGTAGCCCGGGTAATTCAACTTTTGAAGGTTGGTGCTGCAGTGCATGTTTGAGGGACATCGTGGGGAGAAGTCGGTCCCTATATGGCGACACTTGTTGGGCGCATGCGCTAAGGTTTTTAGCGTATTTTGACAGCGTGCTGAGAAGAGAGTCCATTGTAAGATATCCGCTTGGGCTTGGAGAGCTGCAGCCGTCGCAACCCTCGTAGCAGTCACCACAACCTCCCCTTCGTGCATTTCCACCTTAATGAAAATCACTTGACCCTAATCTTGGACCAACTTTTCACATAAGCTTCCTCAGTTTTTGACAAAAACTTTCTCTACATGAACATCATCATTCACTCAAGAAGTATGTCTTTCTCATTGAAAAGGAGAGGGAGATAAGAAGCGGATAAGTGATCGGAACCGGGATTTTTGCGTTACCCGCTTGTCGAGTTCCTCGAAGTTTTCAGCCTCCCACATAAACTTTTAAAGCACAGCTAAGTTGCGCCTAATTCAGCACCAGGCTTCTCTACAATTCAGTCCGGTTATGGACCGATCAAAATTCTGAATTGATTTTCATTGAAGTCCGTTATCCAACACTACCCTCATCACCTTCGAGGCTCTCGCAATCCCTAGAATACTATTTGAACCACTGCGGCGCAACATGTTTTTAGACCAATTACGCAGTTGATATCGTAACTCGCACCACTTTTCCGTTGGATCAAGTTTGAAATAATGAACCCACAAGAAATCTCCCTTTGACTGGTGGTCTTTAAGGTTTTGTGAAAGCGGCTACCACTGCTTTGAAACAAAACTCACAGCACCATTAGATAGAGCGAGAATTGCTTGGTAAGATATGTGAAGTTGCAGCAGAATGCCAGAAATAACTTCAGAACTAAAGCATTCAATCAGAACCACTAAAATGAGCGGAAGCTTTCTGGACAGCCCAATATTGAACCCGCTAATTTATTGTGTGTTGCTGTCAATGGTACAGGTATTTATGGACAATTACAACAATGAATCGGCGCTGGTTTCAGCAGCCTGCTGAATAGGTCAGTCGTTTCTAGAGTACTTCAAATATATTCAATCTGCTATCGAAAACGTGAAGTATAACATTATGCAAGATCATGAACTTTTGCGACATAGCTACGAAATTCGAAATTTTTTCGATATAAGCTTAAAAACTAAGAAGGTATGTCAATTTTCGCAGCTCCCTAATTTTCTGTCGCGTGGTCGAAAAGCTTCCAAATTTTGCTATAGTGTTGTTCCTGCGCCCACAAGTAATAAACAATGGCAAGAAGAAAATTTTCTCTGCGGAAAAAATTTAGGGCTGAACGGGATAGAATCACTCTAATAGAAAAGAATTCTCGTTTAATTCCATCCACGGAAAAACCTTTGCTATTCCATCAATCTTCGAAGCTCATAGTTGCTAGAATACCTGATGCATCGTAGATTTGCATACCTTGGCCCCATCACCGTAATGATGCCGGGCAATGGGCAAAATACTCCCCCAGACGGGAGTTTGACTGCAATTTCCGTTTCCCATTTATTTCCTTATCTTAGGGCCCCTGGTTTTTTGAAGTCGGATTTCACCCTCCCCCTCCGAGTTTTAGTTAAGCATTACTTTCTCTTCTTCTCAAGTGACTAAAGGTCTTCTTGTAGCACCGGAGGGGTAAGATGGGCAGAATTTCCATTTGTTGTACAGGGTGGGCAAAAATTACGGTAACAAGAGGTTGCCGCAGTCAATTTTCAATTTTAAACACCAGGGGTTTTTTATAAATATTCTATGTATTTATTTTGATGACTAAGTGTTTCATCTTTTATTTTGTCATATGAGGTATAACAAATTTGAAATGGGCGATCCTTTTCTTTCTCGAGAAAAATTCCCTACTTTGCTCCGCGGAGCTGCTTGATTGTGTTACATAGCATGACGATTCAAAGGCTGTATGAAACTTCTATCGACCACCATCACAAAGTGCAATAGGCAGTCTACCAGAACCAATAGGCTTTAACCTAAGAGGATTGCATCTGCGACTTTACGAGCAATTTCTCGAAGATAGGTGCGAGGGAGCGCGAGAAGATAGCTCGTTCACTCTGTCGTTTGGTCGCTGTAACTTCTACCGAACACAATCCCATGCAACAATTTCCGTGCACATGCCTTGGAAAAATGGTTTGCCAGCACTAAAATGCCTAACTCCTAACTGATGCGGGGAAATTGAAAAGAAAATAAAGATACTGAAAGATAATGTCTCGATTCCATAATGAGCTTCATTTGTCGATCGTTTTCCCTGATGACAAGATGTTTCGCTGTCAAAATATCCTTTAGTAGGAAGAGCACTCAGACTGGTATTAGAGAAAAGCCAGCGAGCCATCCAGTGATGGTTTTCGCAAAAATAATAAGAGCAGGGATCGCGATTCGAAGGCAGCTCGGACAACTGCTGCTCTAGGTATAAAGCTGGATAGTGAAAATCAGCTCGACTCTTTTCCGTCTCGGTTGAAGCTTCAAACAAAAAAGAACTTCAATGGGAAGCGCAAGGAATTAAAGCTAGATTGGGCGCCCGCCTGGATTGCCCAAAAATTGATGCCAACAGAATATCGTGGAGTTCATCATGTCGGAGAATCAGGAACGTAGCTCTCCCAACTCAGGTCTTCTGAAATGCTTTGTATTACGTGTGCTAAAGGTGAAGCATTGCAACAAGCATATGAGGAACATCGACAAGTCGAGCGGTCGCTTGTGATAGTCTCGGACCTACTCGGTAACACCTACCCACACAACAGGGTCGACGACCTTCTAGGAGGTTTTCGTTTATTTATCAACACAGAAAGCGGCTACTCCAAGGAGTAATATTGTTTCCTGTTTGATAACCTTCCACCAATATTAGTGTGTTGTTGCTTTGCCACTTCTTGGTCTTGTCACTTATTTATAACCAATTTGTTTTGTTACCGTAATTTTTGCCCACCCTGTAGATTCGGGTTTGCCAACACGCTCGGCTTTTTCTTGCAGTATCAATTCTATTGTTCTTTTGAACAGTCTCAATTTGCTCTGCGGGTAATGGCCAGCTCATTTCTGTGTTTTTCCAGTTCACTTCTGGCTTTTGCTAACTTTGTTTTGTTCCCGCTTGTGTAACATGCTTCAAGTGACTAATAAATGATGTCTCAGGTGGCTCTCTTCACTCTCCACTTCCCAGGAGTACCATAATTTTATCACTATCTCACTCAGAGAGCGCAAACAGGCTGTGCGCACCGTCGCCGGATGATCCCCCTCCCATGTGCTCTTGTTTCGCTGATTGCAGTGGTGAGTTCCGGCAAACGCACCTTGTTGGACAGTGAGACGCGGTTGCGCGTCTCACAGATAGCGCCCGCCAGACTGTTCATGTCCCACATGGCCAAAAAAGGCAAAACGCATGCTGTCGTTAATGTGTTAATGACGGCTGAGATTCATAGCTCACTTATAATACTGTTTCCAGTTCTTTTTCTCAGTGGCTAAGAAAATTTTCTTATCAACTCCAGGAATTCTTCGGAATCTCATCGACTTTTTTGTTCTCGGATCCGTGTCACCCCATGTCATTCCTCCGGTTCATTGACATGGTTTGGAGAGCATTTGTGAAGGATTCCTTTCCATGTATTTTCAATGATTTCTCCCACCAGCACTATCGTGTGGTCAGCTTATCATTACAAGTTTCAACCTGGATTTTGAAAACTTGCAGAAAACATCGACAATAAACAACAGGCGGTAGGTGGAGGTGAGGTTGTTTCAGTTGAGCAG
>KZ345915.1:4410-25013 GCA_002352805.1 Teladorsagia circumcincta | reverse complement strand
CGCGTGGATTTTCGATTTCAAACGGCGAGTACTGTACGACATCGTACATGTAGTTAACCGAATAGCGAGTTCGTACGAAGTCGGGCAAATATGTGCAGTAGGTAGCAATGCGTCGTGTTCACTGCTTCCAGCTCTCAAGTCAGTCCTTATCTTATGGTCAGAGGCATTATCGTGACATCTATCCTTCTTGGCCGCATCATAGCTCGCGTCTTCGATGATTAGGGCAGTAGCAGCATTGAGAAAAGAATGTATTGACAAAGAGATCAGGAACTTGGTAGATTGGGATATCGTAGTTAGAAAAATGAAAGGGTATCAACTAAAATCGCAGGAGATTTTAGATTGCGATATTAGGAAAACGAGAAGAGCGTCGGGTGCAGACCACGTACCGCAAATGACGACGGCCTCCAAGTAAATCTGCTTAGCAATGGTATATAGAGGTGGCAGATTCTTGGTAAGTGAGAGTGTAATCAGTGAAAACTGATCAAATACAAATGCAACAGGCTAATAATTTCATTGGCAGAAAACATTTAATTTTTGTGGAGGCCATCGTCACTTGTGGGGCATGGTCTGCATCCGACGCTCTGCTCGTTTTTTGAAAGAGAGTGTCGAAGTTGACCCACTGTGCGTTGAAAATATTAGATACATATTCACCATATTATTTTTATTAGATACCCAGTGATGAACGACTAAACACGCTTAATCTTTTATCACTAGGTATCAGTTGTTTCAGCTGAATATTCTAATATCTTACTATCCTAATACATATCCTATCGACTTTATCGAGATCTCTGAAACAGATGAAGTATGAGCGCGGCCTTACGTTGTTCGGGTTCTGGATTTCGGGCTCTTGCAATAGCAATGAGATCGTGTAATGATAAGGTAGCGATATGGCTACAGATGGCTGAAGTGTAGCATTCTTTGTGAGCTACTCAGTCGGAAGCATATAGCATGGTCAAAACGTCCATTCAAAGGATCACAGTTTGAGCGTAATCTATTTCAGATGATTGCTAACAAAATACAAAATCTCATGACAAAACTGGCTGCACCAATCAACAAATTCCGCTCATTGCTGCGAAAAATCGACTCAAAGATTCGACGGTAGGTAGAAAGCGGCTTTTTAAAGGCAGTGATCGAATCGGTGTGTTATTTTGTTCAGAAATAAAACAACAGAGAGACAGAGAGGTCTTTAAGCAGCGCTTTTGGAGCTATTTTTTGCATGCCGTAGGATCTCACGCGAAGCGCAAAACTGAGGTTCATTTTCGGTGAGCGGTTCCCTAAAAGTCGAGAAAGGATCTTCAATATTTGCTTGGATAGGTGATTTCACACCTTTGAATTTGCTTTTGACGGAGTTTACCCGGTCTTGTTATTGAATATGACACCCACATTTGGAGCTGACACTATTTGTAGAGAATTTGAAAACTCCAACTTAAAATGCAAAAATTTTCTAACCACAGAGAATTGAACCTTGGAACATTTCTTCACCACTTTTTGGCCTACACAGGGCCGCTTAGCGAAGATGAATCCCGGTTTTGCAATTCACTCATGAGAAGTTCCTATCAGATGCAGAAAAGCGTTTTGAAGCAGCCCACACCCTCATAGTCAGAGACCTCCCTTGTTAGAGAGAGTGTGGAAAGGAAATATGGAAAACGGGAAGATGGAATTAGACCATAACTTTTCATGACGAGCGTTCTTCTTATCAAGAGCATCTCTATGTAGGTCTGATCCACCACAAGCTTTTGGTATTCGGTCCTCAAGCGATCTCTAGACCGTATGGCGATTTTTCAATTCTAGCTCCGCACACCACGGCGTATGGCCCCCCCTCCTTTTAGCATTTGTCCTTTCCTCCTCTGACCTCTATTTACCTTTTTTTCCACTCTCCAAGGTTTTTCGGAACGGAGTTGTGAGGAATCGTTGGAAACGCTGCCTACTTCAGGCGACGCTCCACCCACTATGGGCGGGCCTCCGCTCACGTCATGTCCACTGCGAACACCTTAGATATTATTTCCTACCCATTTTTTTGCTCTATTGGCGTTTTTCTAACCATGCTTTCATTTTTTTTTCATCAAGCACGCCTCTTTAGAAATCACCCCGTTCCCCTCACATTGGTCTCCGATTTCATCTCAATTCCATCTGGCTTGACAGTGGCCACCTTTACCCATTGCTCCGGTCTCTAGGCTATTTAGGAAAATTTGAAATTTTGTCGTGGGTATTATTGGTGTGTTTTTATTCTTGGGACAGGACCACCCTGTTCATACTTGACCCGGCCTCTCCTTACAAATCTCCAAGTAGTTCTGAATTCCCCTCGGAAACGAGAGGAGAGCTTTAAAGTCCTTTGAAAAACTAGGGAAAAGAAGCAGTTGGTACCCTGGAACTGACATGCAAGTTGTGTTGAAGGGTGGTGGAAGCAATTCGACGGCAGTATCGAGCGTTGGCGAATCTAACGAATCTTTGCGCACGCTTCATGAAAAAACCGTATGCAATTGTAAGTTGAATGTTGCAATACTATTCACTTTCTACTCAACAATTCTCTTTTCGATTCACTTCGATGGCAACTGCGTGGAAGCGTAATAATAAATAGTAGTTTTAGCAAGGAAACTTCAAGTGGTCAGTCCTGCCGTTCATAATGAGCTAATACCTACTCTCTCTTTCGAAAAGCGAGACCAGTGCAGATCGTAAACAATTGGCGAAGGCCAAGAAAAAGGAGTCACGTTTCCTCAGACGTCGTCACTTGTGGTGTTTGGTCTGCACTCGACGCTCTTCTCGTTTTTTCGATTCCTGCATACATACTGCCTCGAGAGGCAGACTTCATGTCTGCTTTTGTTACTGTGGAGTGATATCTTGAAAGAATTTATAAAGCAGCAAAGCGCAGCACTGGTATTCTGACTCACCGGCAAGAGGTCGTGGGATTAAGTTCATCGTGGGCCGTAGTCTTCCTCTTTTGAGAAGAGAATAGCTAGAAAGTCTTTTAGCTTTTTTCTGTGAGAAGAGCAAAAGTACGTCGATCCCATGACCCTGTCCGTTAGTCCGGGTCACTACCACTGCAGTTCCTGCTTCATAACTTCTCTGAGAAAGTCGTTCCGCAGACAGCGAAAGCAGATTCTACCACTGTCCCCCAAAGTACATATACATTTATACATACTATTTTGGATGGCTGGACTGACCAATGAACTTTTCCTTGTGACAGCGGAACAATAGCATATACAGGATGGGGGGGGGGGACAAAAAACAAGTTTTACTTATGTGGCACTTCGGCACTTTTTTCTTCGCAGAGATTGCTGTCCTTGACGGATGTTCTTCAGCAAAATGTTCCCAAAATGCCTCTCTATAAGCAGACGCAGGCCTTCATCCCCTACCCTTACGGTCTTCAGAATATGACGTCATCTGTCATCGTTGTCGAGTTCATGGAGGCCTATCGTGACTGCTTCAGAAGCTCTCAAACAATTTCTTGAATCGATTTAATGTGGGATAGATTTTCAGGGACATTGACTCTAACCATGCAAACCCCCTCGGAATCCGCCTCTAAAAACCGATGTAATGGTACACGATCCGTTGGGGACCCCATTGAAGTCAACACGTGCACCATGATTCCTATGCAAATTTTTCTGATGGCATCTACGTAGACAGCTATACTATGAAGAATTGCTTATGAAATGAAGTGTGCTCTTCAATTCTAAGTTGGGAGCACTCGCTTCGATTGAGCAAAGTGTGGTCAAATGCATATTAAATCCATTTGAGTACGGAGACATAATGTCTTTTTTTTATTGGCCCCTGTATTATTGGGGAAAACCGAACCACTGAACAATATACCACTTCGGGAGGTTCACATAAATGCAGTTGCTCGCGAAAATGCATGTTGGCTGTTAAATGAAAAAAAGAGAAGAGTGATTTTTGTTTTAATTGCTGCTTTAACACCGCTGTCCGTATTGTGAATGTTCCACAAGAATGCTGAGTTGTGGGAGAGACTTTTGTTCCAGGAGACCTGCTTGTTGATTTGAATGCAGTGCTTTTGTCCATAACTCAACATTCTTGTGAAGACTGAGCTTCGCTAGCAAAGCATAGTGAGCCTCAGAGCGACAGTCCAATCAAGGTGGAAGTGGACGTGACGTTCAAGTCGTCGCCCTCTCTTGCCGGCCATGGAGATCGCGTGATTGGCTGCGGAGGCATTTGTTTTGGGACCTCAGGGACTATTTTAAGTCAATTCACGATGCAAAACCCGCTGGCAAAAGGGGGTGCGACCGTTGGCCGCCACGCCCACTTCGACCTTGCTGGGTCTATTGCTTTAAATGGTGATGACATAATTTCAGTGCAAGAATTTTTTCGAAAAAGTATTCATCTCGTGTGTCTCAACGGATAACATTATCAGCCTTCCCGGCTGCGATGTGATCAAGTCGAGTAGTTCGGTGCGTGTCAGCTTACCACGGCCTCCTTCAACGTATAACTTTTATTATCTTGCTAGGTATGCGAAATGGCCGGCGCTGCAATAGAAGACAATGTCTGCAATTTCCCGTCCGTTGCTAAGGAAGGTTTGTAGCTCATTACACATTAGGCTACTTCAAGATAACCACCAGCAATCAAACTGTTTATTTACTGATCTAATCAATCAATTAATGAGATTAACCAAAGCACAACTTTTGTACCCGATCGTAGAGATGGAAAGAAGTGTGGCTCACGCACGAGAGTGTAACTTCAGTAGATCAGCGGACCCCTCCCTCCCTTGCCGTCAGATTAAATCTGTTGTAAATTAAAATGCACACCCTCACCACAACTCACGCCAACGACTGCGAATTTCGAGCATATGTAGGTAAGCGACGGCGACACAACACGTGAACGCGCTTTGCGATGACTTCACAGAAGCTGTGGCGTAGATGAAGAACTGATGCTGGGGAGCACTGTCAATCCTTTCTAACGTTTTCGCGAATGGAGGTTCTTCTGAATCCATTGTTTTGATTGAACTGATGCAAATATTTACGAAATCCTCGCCAAATCAGGCGAAAGCTCCTAACAAGAAAAGGGGATTTATTCGTTTGAAAAAGTCTGCGCTTGGTGTTCCCAAAAGCTCAGCTACTGTTATCGTACTACTATATGTGCCAAAATTACGGTAGCCGTGACTACGTGCGAACGGACCCGTTTCATTTCGACTCTCTCTAGTTTCCTCTCCCTTTTTGTGCGTGATAAAGGACAATGTCTTCCTCTTATTGATGATACCAATTGCCATACATAACTCAAAATTAGTAAAACAACTACAACACGGTATGCCGAACCTTAAATGAAACCATAAGGGCCTCTGACACGCTGCATCTAGCAGAATTCAATGAAACAGAGAAGCTCTTATGGACATCGCTTCATAAGGCAACTAAAGGCTACGCTTCGTAATATCAAGTCTTCAGGGGTTTGGAGATCGAGGATAAGGATGATCTTATAGAAGTATGTAAGAAACCTATGTATATCCGTCCCATCGCGGAATGTGATACGTCGGTCTTCTGCCCTCATTCTGTCGAAAGTTTATCATGCTTGTATGGTGTTTATGTTGTTAACCAGCATACCCAGAGTTGATCATACAAATTTTATGTAAAGGCAAAATCTAGGATCAGAGGAGGGCCGGAAATTTTATTAGGTTGTCTCAAAAGTTCGAGCGTATTGAACTTCTATTTGAGCCTACTTTGTTTCAAGCACATTCACTAACTGTCATCATTATAGACACCACCACAATCAGTGACTTATTACCAACATCCAACCGAGGATTGGCTGCTCAACTCCCAAAACGCTGGCAGCTACGAGCTAAAAAAGGCAATGACTTAAATTTTGAGGTGCTTGTGGGAATCATATTTTTTGTCCGCGAGAAGGCGGCTGAGCAAAAAAGGCAGATGTCTTTAGGAAGAGGCTTACAACCGCTGCACGATGGATGTGACGGAACTTTTCAGCTGAGCTTCGATATTTAGAATCGCTTCATTCCCGAAACGTGTAGTCTCGGGTGTCGTGTAGCAGACACACTTTTTCGAGTTTGAGGACAGTTGTTGGGGTTTTGGCTGGATTCATAGCTATCGACGAAGATGTCACTAGTGATTTACTCAAGAACGCCACAAAAGAGGTGGAGCACGCCCTCGTAGTGAATTTCTTCACTTTCCGCTCTCTTCCGTTCGATGCAGCCCCTGAGGATTCGCGGTGTGGTTGAGATGGAACCTGTGCTTCTCAAATGTTGAAGTGGCTATGGTAAACCAGTGCGTACGGGTTGTAGTAGAAAACAAATTATAGACGGCACTCGTGTCGCACTCCTGTCATTGGTGATCAGTTAATGGGAAAATCTTTAGCAAGAGTTCTACCTTCCACGAAAAAGCAAGAACCTCTATGAGCTGTGCATCTGAAACATCAATGTGTAGCGGTCACACAGCAGGTTACCCCAAGCGGATCAGCTCCCATGAGAAAGCACAGGCTCTCCATATCCGACCGGTGGCCTCCCTGAACGAGGGTTTTTCGATCGGCCATTATCCCCTAAGCGGAGAAGACGCATCCCTTCTGATACCTTATGGCTGGCAGTGGCAAAGAGATGTATCGCAGCGCAGATGTCGCTTCTGGCTTCAATCGGTTTGTGACTTAGTAGAGCTGCTTGAGTCAGAGCGCGAAAAACATGGCTCTTTTCTTTTCTCACTTCAATTTTGAACAAGGTGACTAGGGAGAACATGTTACTGCACGTTGTGCTCTCTTTAAAACCTACGTGGACATAATTAGAATTTGCTGAAGGAGCTTATGGCATGAGATCCAAAAAATACGCACGAACTTTTGAGACAACCTAATATATGCCACGCTAAGAACTGAGGTGGGGCTCTATTGCTTCACCTGTCGTGCGGAGTCTACCTATGTTTCTCTTAAATCCAACGCAGCACTCGTCACTCCCACTTTTGTCATTTCAAACGCTTAGCTAAAAAAGTTTTGTTGAGCTATAGCTAGATTATATACAGGGGAAGTTGATTGTGTTGTCGCACTTTCCCACGACTGCCTTATGCGGAGTTTCAAATGAATAAATAATAATAAATGAACAAAGGTAGGAACGAGAAAGGCTTGCGAAAAGCTCTTTGTGACCTTATTTTACAAGTACCACTTGGAATATTCCGCAAGTCCTGCTACACAAAGCACTGAACAGAAGATGTTCGAGGACAGGCTCTCTCAATTCACGCTGCACCAGCGCTTCACTCTGGCAGCGTTGGCTTTTTTTGTTTGAAGATGACCCACACCCCAACCACCCCGTGAGTTGCAATCACAGCGCCATGCCTGATGCTGTTGAAGGGGTCTGGATCGACCATCAATCATTGACCAGGGCAATTCTGATGCGAGCAGGTGGCAGTACCAAGATATCCTCAAGATTTGTAAAGATCCGGAAATATTGAGTTCTGATCCAATATGCCTTGAGCCCGACTCAGCTCAAAACACGACTTCTGACATCATCATGTTCACATCGACGTGCTGTAGTTTTCGACTGACCATCCATCAACTTTGGCGGTGGTGAGGAGTGGGTAGAGTGTGCTAACAAATAAGCAAACGGCGGTAGTCTAGCTAAAATCCTTTGGGCGTTCTCACTGCTAAAGTTCAACATCGTCCAAGTCGGACCTTCCCGGATTTTCAATGGAATAAGAGGGCAGCTGAGCTCTGGAACCCCCTAATATTGATCTAGCAGTCAGTGCGGAAGTCAACCTTCCATTGCAATGGTTTTAGTTCGGAAGAAATGCAAGCCAGAGTCTACATTTTTTCAACGCTATTGATCCACCTGTTGCTAAGAAAGTCCAGGAAAATTCAGAGGCTCTTGGACGGAGAATTCTTCCATATCCGCTTCATAGCCCTGACCTCGTGCTAGACAGGACCACCTGCTTCTTTCTCGAAACCACCTTTCAGAGGAAAAAACGCGCTCTAACCATCATGATGTCAAAATCGCCATCCAATCTTTCTTCGATCAGCATTCAACGGAGTTCTGTAAGAGAGGCATCGAACAGCTCTTAGTACGTTCGCAGTAGGTTGTAGATATTGATGGTGTGTATTATGCCGAATGAATGGAACGAAAAATGGTGAAAATATTAAAATTAAAATTTAGCCAGTTCGTTGCAAGACTTAAGGACCAACCTAGTAGTTATCCGCAGCTGCTATGCCTCACCAGTCGCGTTTGAGCTTTCCCGAGCAAGGGTATATTGATGTTGCGTCACAACGATAGCGTGATGTTCTCTCTACATATACTATACATACACATATGTATGTGCGCATTTTGTTTGCACAACACATTTCAGATGACCCTCGGGGACCGGTAGAAGTTTGCAGGCCTTCTGAAGTTACAATCTTGTGGCTTGCGCTGCCCACATTCAGATTACCTACAAGGCAGCCATCGAGTCCAGCTCAATGCCTGGCTAGTGTTTTTAATTATAATTCGAGGATAACACTGCGCACATTCCAGTGATTGTGAGCGGCTACTTTATGATGATGAAGAGATTCTTCATATTTGGCACAAAGACTGCTGAGAAATCACTGTTCTTTCATATTGAAGCCGCAAAATTCGTACGTTCTACTCACCTTCAGAAAAACCTTTTCCATGCAATCCAATTTTTGCTCACGCATGACCCAGTAACATCGGTAAAGCAATCAAATAAACAATCAGCTTATGGTTAGCCGGAACTGCTCGCCGAAACTAATTGGCTCGAAACCTTTTTAAGTGTCACATTACTGAGTTTACGGCATGGCGCAGCTACGTGTGTTAGGCAATGAAGGTGAAAGTTGGAGTGTGTGTCACAGATTCCTTTCGGACTGCGATCGTTCCATAAGAGCAATCAGTGGCGATTGGCAGTCATCTGGGGCCATACTAACAATGAAATACAGATCGTATTGTAAGTACAGCTTTTTTCCAGCAGTAGTATTCAGCGATTGTGTGTTAGAAAGAAAGAAAAGAAGCACATTTAATTACGAAGGCAAACTTAGCCGTAACCGCCTTCTCCCGCTTCTGAGAGTGCTATGAACATCGTGGTTGAAAAATTGCAGAAGTCCTCCACGCACAAGTGAGAGGATGATGTGGGTCACGATTAAATTTACAACCCAGGCAGGAGTCGTGTGAACGATTTCCTTCAGAAGAGCTGCAGGTCCTCCTTTGGTCTGTCACTCGCGTGGATGGTTTTTTTGCGCTGCTGCGTTCTCTCCCCTCATACTCTCCTATCCGTGCTAAGCCTCACGTGCCACCCACCGAATTTTTTCCGAAAAATGCTGTATGCTAAGAATTCATCGTCGGATCGTCATTCGACTCCATACCAAAGGTCTCTCCTGGACCTCCTCGTAGAGGTAGACCGGGGGTGGTCGTGGAAACTGTCAAAAGCATAACCATCAAGAATCAGGGAGATTAGTTATAAAAATGACTATAGATTGACAGCATTAGGATAAACGACGTGAATAGCAGTGTGTAGAAAGCCTGTAAGTTGATAAATCCTGTTAACCACAGGCTCTCCCTGATGAGCACAGGAAAACAAAGGTTGAAAATAGTTTCAATTGATTCTGCGCTAAAGGGCGAATGAAGTTGCACAACAGTAACTGGGCAAGCAAACTTGATGGGTTCTTATGAATAAAAAAAGCAATTTCATTTCTGAAGCTTATAAATTTATTTTGAGGTACGCAAAGGAGTAAGGGCAGTGAAGAAGGAAATCGCAGATATAAGGGACATGAAGATTCACTACCACCAAGCAGAGGAAGGTGCCGAGGATTTGACAGTACACAAGGTTCGCGACATGCCGATTAACATTTGGGCCATCGCTACCGTGAAGCAAAGGCGTTCTGTGGGCACTTAAAGAACCAGTGCGTTTCTGCTAAGCGAATGCGGTATCTCAAGGGCTCTACGGCAACTTGAATGCAGGTTCGAGATCTCTGGTCGAAATAAACCCCCGGAAGAAGCAAGGTTTACAGGTAGGGACCATGTGCGCAAATGTCGGGATGATTTAACAAGGCCGAAGCGTTAGGCCCCAGGGTGCAGCACTGTTCCCCCCCAACACCTGACCCTAGCCATAGATCAATGTTATATCCCTCTGGAACTACTGGAGAGTGTGGGTTCATTTCCTACCTTGTCGACGGTTTCTTTCGATCTATATAATTACTCTCGTTCCACTTCTTCCGCATTCATTCCTTCATTTCTACGTTTCTTCATACCAAATACTATGTATTCGGCGACTGGTCTCTTCACTGATGGAATTCGGCGTTTTGCGTTACAGTTGGGAAGTGGGAAAATCTGGGGTTTTGTCTTTCATTCATAATGGGAATAAAAACCTTTTCTAGGAGGAGTAGTAAGCATGTGAGGTGTTTAGGAAGATTAAACGATATATTTATGATAGAATGTAAAATGTAAAATGAGTAAAAGTAAGTGAAATGTAATGTGGAGCAAAACCACATTGTCAGCGTTTTCCAGCAAATCCAAAAAAGCCTCCATGATGTCGTTTCTCAATACATCCTGTTCTTTGAAACAATGCAGACGGTGATCAAGTGGATCTTCATACCAGCAACAATGCTCTGGCCTTTCATATCAGTAAGATATATTAGTTCGTTTACAAGAATTTCTTTACATGACTTGAGCGTGACCTTTATAGACCGCTTTATTCACGTTCAAGTTCAACTACCGTGAGGAATTCGAGAATACCTACTTGACGGAAGAATTTGAGAGAATCGACCTGGATATGGCATTACGTGGACGAACGAAAGCTTTGCCACTGAACAAGGACGAGAAGCTAAAGGTAGCTAAGATGCTTTAGAAAATTGTTTTTTTTTCTTGTCAGCAGGTTGACTATCCCATTTCACAAGGTACTCGTGAATTACTTCAATAGTTTACTGATAATTTTGACTTCATTCGTTTGCTAGCTGCTGTTTCAGTGCCGCAGTAAACGTAGCGAAAATTCCAGACCAAGGCGGGAGAAATGCGTAGTTGCATGGGCTCGAGTCACAAGAGCATGCAAGAGAGAGCATCACCCTTCAATCCGTGCAGATCAGTTATCCTCTTTTTTTATGTGGCCCTTTGTTAAGAGGGAAAAAAGTAAAGAAACATAGCCACAGTATAGGTGCACTGCTTCAGTTTGCTGAACGGTGGTCCAGCTCAAATTTGTGGTGTTATAAACGATATGCAGGTTTGGGTAAGAAGAGCAACATATTCTACGTTAATTTCCTCAAACTCATTGTGGCGATGCGACTCGCCATCTAGCCTATAAAGTTAGTATGTGGGCAGATCATTGTATGTGACCACTTTTTCTCTTGAGCGATAGCCATCCTTTCTCTCACAAGGAAGGTCTTTCAGGGCATGCTGCGCTTTCTCAAGATACTTTTTTACTTGTGTCGAGACAAGGGCATGAAACATACAACTGCGTTTCATTTTTCCTGAGCGGCCTTCTAAACGCCAAAAAAGGAATGTCAAAATGGCCCATGGTTCGATTCCCCGGGGCGACAAATTTTAGAATTTTGGACTGGCGCTTGCATGATGTCGCAAAATTATACCCGTAGTCAGTAGTACCATGTTGTACCATCAATAACCCGTATGAGACAATTTTCACCGAAACCTGATGTCAAATAGGTGTGGCGCTTGGGCTATTTGAACCCCTTTTCGGGCACTCAGAGGGCCGCTCAGGAAATGAACAACAGTTCTGAAATCCACGCATGCTCCCCTATATTATGTGAAAATCGTTTGGAAAAAGCTGGGCGTTTTCTCAGAGACCTGCCTGGTCAGGGAAGCGCTTCTACCACGCTTCTACCATGAGTATACTGTCACCATAAAGAAAGCGCTTTGGCACACCAAATCCGTAAAAAGCGCGTCTTCCTCCTGACCAGATCAGAAGTGTTTAATATGAACTGCTCTCAAATGAGAATTACTGTGTAAGATAGTTGAGTTTTGGTTGAGCACGGATTCGTCATGTCATTTTGTGGAGACAGCTTTGCACCGTTGCAACGACATAATGAAAAGGCAATAAGCTAATGCGGCCAGTCGACAGTTGCAGATTATGATTTCAGTATATCCGATCAATGAGCTGTAGTATTCGATTTTGATTTTTACGAAATAAAAAGGGTGTTTATTAGACTGTATCAAATTCTGTAGATCGGGCAGCTAGTATAACGATAGTTTCTGACCGACATTTCACCCTAACAAGCGGGTCTTTAAGAGCTTGCTGCACCTTTTCAAAGCGGTTTACTGCATATTGTAGGGATGCATGTAAGGAACACAAAACCATGTTTCTTTTTCGCTTAACGGTTTTAGTAGTAGCAAAAAAGTGGTGAATAAATATTTGACGGTTCGATCCCCCCGGCGACTAAATTTTGTACTTGGGTTGGCGCTTACGGGTTTGTGCCGAATCGCACTAACTTTAAAAATTAGATGCATATTAATGGTCAGGACAATTCTGATGAGCAAAAAGCCGCAACCCTGAGTGCAAAATTTAGTCGCCACGGAAGATAAACCACGGAGAGTATCACTCACAACTTTTTCGAGAGTACTAACACCGTTCAGCGAAAACGAAACTTGGATTTACATGGTCCATACATGCGTCCTACAATATGCAAGAAAACGATTTGAAAGCGCGGCTTGCCTTGAAAGACCCCCTTGTATAGTTGTTTTCACTGTCATGAACAATCTTTATTCAGTACATTCCAAGAAATTCATGGAAGATGACAGCGCGTGAGAAGGCTTACTACCGACTTCGACTAGTAATTACATTGATTCTCAGTGCAACGCCGTTCTGTTTCATTTGCATGGATGAAGCTGTTTACTCGGTGAGTTGTGAGATGAATTGACTTTTCGCACGGAAGACATCTTCTTGAGGTAGTTAACAATAACAACTCGAGTCGTGCCGGGTAAGTACCTAAGTACATGCTTTGTACTGGCGTCTCACTTCGTCTCCCTTCTGCACAGGCTTCATTACGTCCAGAAGGCCAGCACCCTAGCTTCACACGTTGACGAGCGTGTGAAATGGTGTTGTGTTACAGTCTAGTCGATTTCCAATCCTATCCAAACTCTGTCTGACTTAAAACAGATCCTGGCTCACCCATGGCCCTGCGGACTGAGAAATGTAGACCTAAAGCAACAGTCTCAGCAGGGTTTTAAAAATTTGATGCCAGTGGTGTGGGACGATGCGCTAGCCCCAGTCGAGCACACATAATATGTAGAAGCTGACCAAAAAACTCACCTTCAAATGCCGCTAGAACGGGGAGAATCACTGGCGATGGAAGAGGAGCGTACACTTCCTGTAGTGTCCTGTGCGCGCCTCCTGTTTGCCGTCGTGGAGAGTGCGAGATTGGATGCGCAGGCATTTGCGGTCGTTTCGGGACACCGAGCCTATTTCGGTCGATCCTTTAGAGCAACTTACGTGGTGCCTTGCGACTACTTGGCCTTGCGGAAGCAGTGTGGTTTTGCTCGGGTTGCTCGCAGGCACATGACGACGCATCGCGCAACAATGGTAATTGCTGGCAAATAGCAGGGCACTGCTGGCTACTCTCAGCTATCGCAATCGGGGAGCGGCAAATCAGACAGCTCGTTCTCCCCAACCTTCTCTTCATTTCTGAGCAGAGGAGGGGAGCCCCCGTTTTGAGGCTCGTCGGCTTTTTTCATCGACTTTTCTTCATCACCAGTCAACTTACTACTTGTAACTTCGTTACCGACCGCATAACTCCTCGAATACGCTCTGAGACTGTTGCTTCAACTAAGGGGAACCGCACGAGAAGTCAGGGTTAGGGTAAGTGTTTCTCTAATACTCGCGTATAAATTGAGCTTGCTTCAATTTCAAGCAAGAGACAAAGGGTCTAGAAATAGCTGAAAACTGGAAGGAACGGTCTTGCTTAATGTACCACCCAGAAGTGGGACTTAGGGTTTACGCGGATCAGAACTAGCTCATTGGTGAGTATTTCTAAACAAGGTCAAGCGCCTAATGGATGTTTTTAGATTCTATCGAACGTGTATTACTACACGGGTCTGGTACACGTGGACTATCCATCGCATTATGAACTGAAGGTGATCATCAGATTACACCAAAACATTTTTTTTCAGCTTTGCACAATTGGAAAACCTAGTGTGTTTCCACTGTTGACAAGTTGTGTGGAGCGAAGATTCGCTGAATTTTATTCCCAGTTCTCCCAGTGAAGGCGAATCTCTAGGTTACTTAGGATACGAACTCGATGGGTGCCAAAAGGATGTCCTCTAGGTCAACGCCAAATGACTTTCAAGCCCTTTAGAAATAGGTAAATTGTCACATTCGTAGCAACTTAATGGTTCGTTACTGGTGGATGGTCTTGTTTCCTGCAGTTTTGTTCCCCGCCAACTGTTGGGACCTCAGTTTCCTACTGTGTGCTTTACATCTTCCACGCTTCATTTCACATCATGGGGAGGATGCTTATATTCCAAATAGGGCTCTTGTATAGTAAAGGTCTTGTCGAAATGATGTCATCGCGTTGGAATGAAACCCTGACATTGATTTGATCCTGGGGTTTGTTTGCGGCTGGTTCCGTTCTCTATTTATTTCCTCTTCCCTGCGCTCCCACCCAGCGTCACGGCAACACCATGGAATGGCCGAGAGTGTGCCCGGTGCATATTTTTGTTGCATCTTAATCGCACCATCATGGAACCTTGACACTACAAAAGCTGCGAATTTTGTTAGCGGTTGGTTTATTCCACGTTTTGCCATTTCATTTTGCCGACGGACAGACATACACAATTTAACAACAGTATATACAGGAGTGGTCAAGAAAAGAGACATTTCACTCCAAAAAACGGCACTAATTAGACTGCTGAATCCAGATCAAATGATCACAACTGAATGTTGAGGAGCACATTCAAGTCTGTCAGATTATGCCATATTAGCTTTCTACACCGACGCCCTCAGAAATTTTTCATGGAAACATTTTGGACGGTTCAATCCCAACGTGGTCCTCTCACATCATGGACCATTACGACGTAATTTGAAAAGAGGTTTCAAATGGTCCTGCACAGTCAAAGCTACTGTGTCTAGAAGCATACCTGTCAGCTAATCAATTGAAGAAATTATGTAGCTGCTGCAAGCTGGAGCAGTTACGGAAGACTTCCTTGAGCTCGACGGCGACTGCAGATGACGTCATATTCTGCAAGCGATGAGGGCACTGAGAACGCGCTTGCATCTGGTGTGGAGGGACATTTCAGGAAATTTTGCCGAAAGACTGCTAAAGGCTACGGCAGCCTCTACGATTTGAAGCTTGCTGCTATGATCATGAGCAAAGTGTCTCTTTTTTTTGGCCACCCCTGTATACCAACAAACCGACACACTAAGTACACTCATGGAAAATATGTCGAGTTTGTACACAGACGTACCGATAAATCGATCCTGCAGCTTGTAAAGTACAGTAATTGGTTCATGGATTATTGCACACTGGAAAAGACTTGATTTTTGTTGTACAAAAAATAGGGAGTCGCTGGGTTACCCGACAGGAGGACAGTTACGCGGCAAGATGGCAGAGACGCAAGTGGGTCTGAACGAGACGCAGCGTGTACTGTGCGACAAAGACGTATCAGAGTACACTTTAACCTGACGCTAAATCGTGCGCAGTGCGCGTTGCGACTTGACTCGTCTGAGTCTCTGCTACCTCACCACGCGACGGGCCTACTGTCAGGTACCCGAAGTCGTTGTGCGTCGACACTTTTTGAGTTGCTCTGAAATGATTTTTTCTGAAATCAGAGTATCTTGGTGATTATAGATTATCCCATATTGAGATGACGAATATTGCGTAATTTCATTCTCTTTTATTGAGAATCGGAATCACCCTTCCTAGGTATCAGGCGAAGGAGAGAGCGCAAAAATGATGAGAAGTATTCAAGAAGTGTTCTCGCCATTGACATCGGACATTCGCGAAAGAGACGACAGGTGATCGGGCTTCTACTGGAACTAACGTTGCTACTATAAATTCTGAACTCATATACTTGATTTCAGATGGAGAGAATGCTTTATTAGTCCGTCTCAACCGGATAAGGATACATTTTGGACGATCATATTGATGTTTGTTGCAGCGGTATTCCTTTGTCGCTTTCAGGTCAGTTCTCTTGGTATCAACAATTCATATAATGGACGCTTGACGTACGTTGATGTGGACCTCATCGCCATCGTACAGGGCTTCTTCATTAACCCACAATAGCTCCCGATTGTCCCAGTCTACCTTGACGCTTTACGTCTGCAATATTTTAGGACCTCTTGAATCTCTCTGTTCTTTCCAAATCATATTGCAGGTTCTCAAAGAATATTCTATTCCATGTTCGATGTCCTGCAAAAAATGCAATGCCATCGCCATCAAATACGACCCAACGCTCCTCTCCGTTGCGATTTGCCTTACAATTACTTCATTGAATTGCTGGAACCGAAAGGGGGGCCTTATTCATCCCAGTAATGTAATGCGCGCAGTAGCACACAGCTGTGATGCGACAGCGGCGAAATTAAAGATTTTCAGGTCTGGATGTCACGACAAACTCTGGCGTTGGCTGAGTACTTCTTTCCGGATCGTATAAGACCGAGAGCTCTAATGCTGTACAATCGGATTTTGCAAGATAGAAAAAATGTGCTTGGTGCGATGATGAACGAGCAGAGGGTATGAACAACAAGCGAACATAACAGCATCTCCCAGATTTTCCAAATTACTTGAGCTGTTGAGCCTTGTCATCAGTGATCATCCATCCTATACTCGTCCTTAAACCTCACGGGAGTTAGCAACGTTACCTACTCAAAGGCACACCCCACAACCAGAGGATAAAGTATAAGAACAAAAGATTGGATAAAGCTTCCGGCGCTGAAGCGTCTTCTGGGATGCGCTACGCGTTCCACTTCCACCCAGAATCCAAGCGGCATTTGAATTAGGAATATCCAATGAATTGCGGGAGGTCGCCAGCCAATGTTGAAGTCAGTTTTTCATCCGCCCAGGCATGTCTGCACCATCTAACCAATTCCGGTGGGTAACGGTATGGTCAGCCTGGGCGAGATTCGATCCGAGGATTGACCCCGGGACCGTCATTCGCCACTAGACCAACTCCGCCCTCACCTCACGATTAGGCCACCTGGAGAAGCATTTTAAGACACGATGGGAAACCCTATCTAGTGGAAGACAGGTGGACCTCACTGAGGGTGCGGACCGACAGCGAAGGATGTGCCATGGCGAAAGAGGGTTCTATTCCTCGGGTTCTATGTTGTTCGTCTTGGTATTTTTTTTCATTCCTGCATCACTGACCAGCTTTAGCCTGGTTTCTGGTGGGCTGCTTCTTATCGTAAACTCCGCCTATAATTGAAGCTCAGGTTGAGAGTGTGGAGCTGCCCGCAAGCACAAGGAATACCGACCTTGTCGAGCGAAATTGCTATGCAGAGACCCTTACATCGGCTTCAAGGCTCATACTGCGCTTATACTTCTCCACGGCCCAAAAGTAGAAGTCCATTGTTCCGAATGTTTTGAGCTCGATTTTTCTTTTCTTTTAACTGCTTTTTTTTCAGAAGCAGCTGGCCGACGACCAAATGGCAGGCAGAGAAGCGATCGTTCGCCGTGGAATGCAATCGAGAGGATATATCAGAGTGAACTGCAGCATATGTAATGCACAAGATCTTCGTGTGGCCGATGAATCGTCAGTTCAAATGCCAAATATTCTAACAACTCAAATGCGACCTAAAATCGAATACTCCTCACCTGAGATTTGGAATTATGCTGGCCTTTTATCAATTTTCATCGATCACTCAAATTTGCTGCTGTCTAATAGCGAGTATGTACATTCCTGACCGACCGGCTAAGCCATTAGGACTGGGAGCAAAACATGAGCAAACTGAGACTGCACGCTAGTCACAGAATGGGATGACGACCTCGACCTTCGCTAAAAATCCATCCCACTAGGAACCACCTACGTCTTTGCTGTATTGGTTGAAGACTCGGCTGGATTGCCTCCTTCTTCTGACTCTGAAGGGATCGACTAAAGCAATTTTTTTGACCGCCTAAACGTTTCCATAAACTTGAACATCATGCCGTTGCATATATGGGGTTCCCCAAGAACCCCACACAAACAAGGTGTAGGCTTATTTTTCAGGAACACTCGCTTGTGTGTATCGTGTGGGGAATACTATTGTATTCAGTGCTTTTGTCTGCGCAGATACTGTAAAGAATGCCAACACGATATGCAGGTAGTCGATCGGGTTGAGCTTTACTACGAGGATCTCACAGACGACGAAGAGTCGGAGGAAGACGAAGAGCTAGCTGAGGAAGGTGAGTGGAAAGGGCCAGATAACGGATACCAAAATAAGGCCTGCATGGTCAACGCTCCATCGTGCTCGTAGCTGGGAGAGGAAAGTGAGCCTCCAATTTCCAGTCCCCCCTTGCTTCCAACTGTTCCATAGAATAAGGCGAAGAAATCGCGCTGAAAAGAGCAGCGTCCAACGACAAGCCATTTTTGGCGGGACTAGGCTAGTTCTCGTGTAGAGTCAAAGGTTCATTTCTGGCAGAAATGCTTAGAGAAAGATTTCAAGAAGCAAACAAAATCTTCACGAAAAAATCCAAAATCAAAATTTTTACCATTCAGCGGTTTTATACAATCCCCTTAGCCCTTCTCCAACTCTGTTGAAGAAGTCTTCCGGAGGAGATTGAAGCATCCTAAGGACAAAGTGTTCGTATGGAAATTCGACCAAGACGCTACCGTGCTCATTCTAAACAACTTGCTCAATGCGATGGTTAATCAAAGTCTGGATCGAATTCATGTGGTAATTATGTGGAGGTAGGAATTCAGAGTGGTCTAGAATTGGAGAAAAGGGTAAAAGAAACCGTTGAAAAAGGAGAACGCGAACTTTTTTTGCTTTGAGCTGCGGAGAAGTCTAAGAAAGAAACAACCAGGTAAGAGAAAAGTTATTTGCGGAGCGAGGAAATAAGTCCACGTCGACAGAGCATAGTCGTTCAACATTACCATACCAATGAGATTTTGAACGGGGTGTCCTTGGTAATTGTGAAGGCATTTAACCAAAGTCCTCAGCGCGCAGCGTCTCAATGACGCGTATCGAGGTTCCAAGGTGGCGCGACTTCAGCATTTGCGAACCTAGCACCTCTAACCATGGGAGATACTTAGTCATTGGGGATGAATGTGAGCCCGACCAAACCTTGCCTTTGACTCTAACAGGAAGATATACAGGTACCGGCGTGCCATGTATTGATCTCTTGTGAAATTGGCAGTGATTATTCCAGCCTTTGAAAGTTTGAAATGTGTTGATAGCATATTAATCCATTGATACGGCCTCAAGACCGCTTCACAAACTTGTAATTTCAGATCATCCTATTGTCCAGTCCAAGTCAGACCTCAAGGTAATTCTAATGTTTCCGACCGCCTTCCTACTAGTCCTGTCATGATGTTTTCGGTTCCAGCTCTCCGCTTTTAAGCTGGCTTGAAAAGAAGTCAAATTAAGATCGCATTTTTGTTACATCCAAGTGATAGTCAATTCAATAAATGGATTGTTTTCTGTGAGCATGCCACATCCTTCAAAGAGGATCTCCAGCAAATTTAGGGTTGTAGCAGTTATGTAAGGCCAATATTTGATACAACTGACATCTTTAACGATCTCTAGTTAAAGCTGAACAATTCACAAGGGGATTGGCGAGTTTCAAGGGATCTAATGTAGAAAAGGGTATTGGCGTTCAGCTATAAAAGAACAGGTGATAATTCACTCTGCACATGAGAAAATTGAAAAAGAAGCAGCTGAGAACACGCTGGCAAATCATTTCTCTCTAACCCGAAATCCGACCCGAACGACGTGGGAGGATATTTATAGATTTTGCTACTTCAGAAGTTGTACCACACCTTTCCCCCCCCCACCCTCCCCACACCTTCTCCAGACCTAATGCGACTCGACACCAAGGGTCGGATTCAATCCTCCCCAAGAGATTGGAGGACTATAACTCCTCTAAATTCACTACGTCTTCCTAAATGGGATTGTCCTGATAAAGGGCCTATATTTGATGTAAGTATGTAGGTCAAAGTAAGCATGCACTGAAAATAAAGAAACTATATCGTGAAGCAAATAAGTTCAAAGGGAGTGTCGTCCCCCAATCCCTTGCGGAGGATTGATTCCGACCCTAAGTTCGGAGGAAGTTCTGGGTCGGAGCCAGAGTTGGAGTGGATCAGTCCAACGACACTGTCGGTAGGGCTGACCTTTGTAGGGATTGGGGTCGTAATAATTTTGAAATCGCACAAAGTGACGGTTGACCTCGATCCCAATCAGTGCACCTTTTTCATGGAGGATATCGGTCCTCTGCTTATGTGGATGGACATTGAGATCGCCGTTAATGGCTGTGCTATCCATTCTCTTCATTGGATATCTGACAAAAAGAAATCAAAAAATATTTACTCTACAAAGCATCTAATTACAGTATGCTAAAAACTACCAATTAGAATGTTTCGTACAAAATTCGTGGTCGTTAATAATGTGAATTTGTCAACATTAATCAGTCGATAAAGCAATAAAACGGTATCCATAAGATCATCAAAATTATTACCGCGTAATTCGATTGGATAGGAAAATAATAAAATTATTAGCAGAGTACAGATATGTATGTGTTTTCTTCTTACAACTGGGCTAAAAATGACAAGAAATAGC
>KZ345914.1:82930-94554 GCA_002352805.1 Teladorsagia circumcincta | reverse complement strand
CCCAGGGACTCATATAGGCCAACAATGAGAATACGGCAAATAGTACCAGAAAAAACTGAAAAGGGATATTCGCCTGATGAAATCAAATACATGAGAGAAAAAACAATCTGTCTAGTTTTTGATTGTTAACTGCTGTTTTTGGCCGCAGTTCGCTTTGCGAATGTCACAAGAATGCTGGGTTGTGAACAAAACTTCCGGCCTAAACGAGACCCGAATCCGCACCTTTTGCTGTCCGGGCAAGTGCGCTACCAGTTACGCTACCGGGGCACCAATTCATTCCAACTCAGCTTTTCATGGTATACGTACCATAGATTTTAGCACTCACACGTATAACGTGCTGAGCCGGTTAGCCGATATTGGCAGTGAACCGCAAGGCTGAAAGCTGTACCTATGAATTTCCTTCACAACCCAGCATTCTTGTGAAACATTCGCAAGGCGACTGGGCTGACTAGTTGCTTAGGTGAGCTACCGCGGATGCTACCTCGCAAAACATGCTTCACGCCTTAAACATTTTTCTAAGATTTTTTGCAGTAGTAAATGTAAAGTGATTCACTAGTTATGGGACATTCTAATAGGAAAAGGTGGAATAGGAGCGGAGTGTTGAAAACGCTGACATAACGGGGAGGAGTTTATTTTCAAGGGCTATTACGGTAGCTTCTATAAAATTAACTCTTGAGCAACAATATTTCCTATGGAAAGGGGTCTTCTTCAACATTGCATCACCGTTACTGTAACAGTATAATATAAAAACTAACGTTGCTTAGGATCCCAGAAAAGAGTACAAGGAAACGTCTCGGGTACTTGTCCACGAATGAAGAACCAATAACGGAAGAGATAGTGAAAACAACCATTAATAATGCGGAGATCAGTTCAGCTGCGTGTCTGAAAGAGGCACTACTTTTAGTGACGTGATGAGGAGTCACTCTGAGAAATTACAGTGCTCAGCATAACTACACGCCCGTCAAAAAATTTTCCAAAAACACGCATAACAATCTTCATGATCATGGCCCCACAAAGAAAACGTGATGTATATGAACACAACCTTGACCAACACAAAGTTCTAAGTTGAGAAAGCAACAATTTTTTTCATTTCTTTCTGAAAAGAAGTCGCTTTGCCTACCCCGCAAAATGATGCTTCTACCACATATTTGTGTTTGTTGTTGAATAATCGCTCCAATTCCTCCCTAAAATGTTACTCCACTCGACTACAGTAGCGGTCAAAAGTGTTCGCCGAAACAGTCTACGTACATTCGTTTTCCCTTCCACCAGAAAAAAGACGAAATAAGCAAGAGGCTTTTCTTCCAAATGTCTTGATGCTAGGGTCTGAAGCACTCAAAATCACCAAAGAATAAACATATCAATACTTGAAGGAAATCCTCCAACTGAGAAGAAAATGAAGCACTAATTACGGTTTCGGCGAACACTTTTGACCGCTGCTGTAGGTCTCACCCTCTGAGAAAATGGGCTCGATTCTCGCCATAGAAGGCACCTCATTCACCTTTTGGACATGACTATCGCAGAATTTCCGGAAAACACGTCAAGCTGCGTCCATCGAGACATTTTCTTCGGAAGGAACTTCCACTTACCCGACGAAATAAAATGGGATTTTTTTCTTATGATTCTACGCGCACCTCACGATCATTCAGGATTTACATGGCAGCGTACAGGGTTCCTTGTGGCATCAAAACCTGTAACATCCATGAGGAAGTTATTTGTAACGAAGTGACTCCGAAAAAACTCCAGCGCATTCGACAGTTCGACATTCTTTCACCTTTTTTGCTAGGATTTGCCTTTTTTGCAAGCCAACAGCTGTTTTTCTTTTGTCATCACCTAAGCAAGAAAATGTGACGATACTTCTATAATTACTCATGCGAAAATAAGAAATAAAATGCAGCGGGAAAAAAAGCACTTGGTGAAAGCTAGAGTTTATCGAGGTAGGGGAAGCGACATCTTTCCAAAAATAGCTGAAAAAAGTTGATTTTAAACTTGGAACTTTGTGTACGTATTCAGAACTGTGTGTACTAGCACCACGTTTCCAGCCTCTTTCATAAAAATCTTCTTATACGAGTTTTTCAAAAATTTCAGGTGGAAGTATCTTTATGCAGAGAGTGTATGAACGAGATACGAGCTTTGGTAGCACACCTGTGAATATGAGATTGTTTGAAGAATACGGTAGATGAAGTTAGCATAGGATAAAACGACCATGTCAGGAATAGCACTGAGACTGCTAACCAAACGGCTTGCCTCAAGTTCCATGTCTGACAAATTTCCTAAAACGTGAAGATTTTTCTGCGTAATTCAGACTTGTATGATTATAATTTCGTGAGATTGTTAATCGGAAATTGTTCCACACACTAGACGCCTCAAATCGATCTACACCATGAAATTTTGGATATCACGATAGCAATCGGCGAACCTTAAGCGACGATCGTTCTTCTGACATTTCCTGAAGTTTCTCGCGTTCATATAAATCGAGAAGCTGTTCATTCTCTTTTTGGTTGCCGCGGAAGAAATCTAACGATCGTAACGCGTTTTTCCTGTCACCTCTGGAAATACAGTAGTCATTTTACCCATTGACGGCAGAGAAAGTCGTATGTATCACAATTCGTCGGCCAATGAAAGCCCATGGATTCTAAATACTCTCGATTTTTTGGTCACCCATGGAACTTATTACCGTTCCACGGTGACAGGTGCCATTCCGTAGGCCTGTCATTGGGAAAAAATTTGAGGTCATTGAGGTCATTCGGTCTTCCTTCTTGGAGTGGGTCATAATACAGGGATCCTTGAGTTAACCTAACAACGGTATAGTTTATTATACACAACCCCACGATTCAAAACCTCAAGTACGATCCCTCACTGAATTTTGATCAACGGACGGTTGACTCTGACAAGAGGGTGTTGGTGCTGCTGTTGCTGTGGGGTGAAAGGCTCTGGCAGCAGGCAAAGGAAGGCCTATGAAGGAAGAAATGATAAAAAAAATTGAGAAATAATTACGGATGGTAAATGAAATAGATATAAGGCAGAGGCTAAAAGGCATGAAAGGCAGAGGTGATTGACATGCAGTCTTTCCAGAATGGATGAGTAGCCTCAAGCCGTTTCTTGAAGGGACCCTCCCGGAAAATTCTTGCATTCTTTCCCAACATGAATGTGTCAGTTGTGATCACTAGAAACAACACACCAAGCTTCACGCATGAAGACTTGGTTTTTGAGAAGAAACAAATCCATGGAAACACAGTGCACAGACAATCGAATTTAAGTCGGGCGGGGCCAAACTTGTGGCATGGAAAGAAGCGCGCTTTGGGATGGCTACGTGTCAGGTGACACAAGGAATGAATCCGGTCAGAGGATGCGATTTTGGAGAATAGAGGCAGAACACTCGATAGGATATGTTGCAGCGAAAGTGTGAAATGTTAGTACAGTAAGTCAAAAGGTCGAAAAGGGTCCTTAGTAACGGCTCTCAGAGAAGCAAGTGGAATGGTTATCGTCGCCAGAATTCGTGACAGATGTCCAGCAGGAATTTGAATGCGTACCAGTTCTTACGGTTTTTTGATTATTCACCAAAAGAAATGCAACTTTTTGATTTTTTTTTCTTCGTTTTTTTTTCAAGCTAGTGATATAGGGGTGAAAAGCATCATGATTCCCCCGGGAAGGATTTCTTAAATGCGTTGTACAACAACAGATAGAGTAGCAATCGACAGGTGCTCCATTGAGGGAGGAATCAAATTTTCATCTCAATAAAGATAAGGAAACAATGTTCACCTCATGATCATCAGAAATTTAGGCGTTTCCGGTATAAATGCCAGGAAAACTAGTGATAGAAGTAAAGGAAGCATAGGCAATAGTACCAGTATGTCGAGATGAGAGCCAAGCACAGCTGTCATGCCAAGCACCTGTAATACAGAAATATCTATCGGACTCTGAAGCTTGGATATTTACGACATTTAGCTGAACACACCATTCCTAACACGACCATCGCGCCATAACCAATCTCACAGAGGAACGATGCCATTCCACGAATTGATAGCGGAGATATTTCCTAAACACTGACTCAGATAAAAATATGATAATCCCAAAATCCACATGCATGTTACAGAAATACAGTGCGGATATTTGAACAGCCACAATGAGCACGCGAGTACTATAGTGCGCTGCGGGATACGATAGTTTCAGGAACTTTTCAACATCGACAACGAAAATTGTTATTGATAGCAAGCCAGAGGTTTCGAAGTATTTTTCTTGGAAATTACTTCAGAACCTTCCACGATGATAAAACAACGTTACCGAATCATCGCCTCCAGAACTCAGCACTTTTACCAACCGAATTGGTCATACGAGATTTTTTTTTCGGCGAATGTGTGAGGTTGTAACAGCTTCCACTTCGATTGAAACTGATGCGCAATACAACTTAGGTTCCAAATCGTCGGAACCTTTCCGAACAACCCAATGTTCCTTGTACAAGTGGACGCCAACTTCTCATTCTTTTCACTCAGCGACACAGGAACAGGAAGAACAGGGGTCGGTGAGACTCGTGAAGTAAAAAGGAACGATGCCCAGAAAGGTATATCCATCTCATCTGCCCAACGTTAGGATACAGTATAAAAGTTAAGGGCATATTCCACAATTGATGAAGTACATGTGAATGTGCCCAAAATTGATAGTGAATGAGATTAGCTAACCTGCGCCAAAAGAAAGCGAAAAAAGCTGAAACCCCTCAAAATCAATTCGCCCCAATGGTACGAACGCGGTTTGCGCTCCACCCCATCTCACTGCCTGTTCTTTCCTTCACCGTATTACGGTAATTTACCATCGTAATTGGGAAGAACGGGAACCTCGCTCATACCATCAATACCCTCTATGAATTTAGTGGCCCTTAGCAGTCTTTTGTTGTCTTCCACTACCGATAGACTAGCTATCACTGCTACGTTCATTTTTACGCGCAGTGACCCTTACCTATTCAGTCGCAAGGGGTTCCTCGAAGGCTTTTCTACAGCATAAGAAACAAATGAATTCCACACACCTGCAAATATAGCAGAAGGCACGCGTCCGCCAATGGACTGCAGAATGCCGTCAATGACCGGCCAAGCACGAATGCTTCAGGAATATGAAACACGACTGACAAGTACTGAATAACAGTTGCAATAACGGCAACGCCTGTTGCTACGATGTACCCAACTGAAAATATACTTAGAAGAGACGCAAAATTTTATGCTATTTGGGTGCTCCATAGTTCACTGCAGTTTTTGCAATGAAAAGATTGCGTGTGTGATTCTCAAAATGAACAACCAAGAACTAGGTGGCGTAATCGCTGAGAGGTCACACCATTTACGTATTAAGATGTGGCATTAAAGGAGGCCTCCACAATAAGAACGATGGTCGAAGAAGGAGAAAATTGCCTAGTGGGGAGACAGGCGGACTTCCTGTGGGTGCGGACTGACACCCAATCGGCAGCGGTTGATTTGACCTCAGCGATCTAGCATAGCTCACTCTTGACGCACTCGGCGATCCACGCCCATTGATGATCTAATCACTCGCCGCCGTAGGTAGTGATTAGATAGCAGAGAGAGAGCGTTATATTGAAGAGGGCACAACGATGGGAGCCGCATTAATTCGAGATCAAGGGGAAAGGAAAGGGTCCCATAAGTTGGATCTAGGCCGTTTCTCGTGATTTTCCTTCTCTCTGGCACACTCACCATCCCCGACTTAATTTGGAATAGGTTGCGATTTCATCGTGAACTCTGCCTTTGGATCCTGCCGTTTTTGCGTTTTTTGAGCTAATATTTTGACAAGAGAAAACGGACTACCATTAACCACCAATGACTATAGTACCAAGTCAAGGTAAGTGCTTCTGACAATGAGTATACAACCTAATCGTAATTTTCATGCAGCAAAGCAAGTCGGTAGCAAGGGACTCTATACATTTCTTGGCAAGCCAAATTTTGTCATCCTTGAAGATAAAATATTATCGTGGATTGTAGATCTTCTCAATAGCGCTGTTTCGGAATGAAGAGACTAGAACTCCCACTCTTGTAGCCTATTCTATGCCTCTTTTTGTGTGGGTGGCAGTATAGAATATGCTGCTAGCGTAAGACCTGTCGTGACCTTTGCACGTCCTTTTCAACGAATCCTCCTCGGTCAGGGCTCTAGCGCCAAGGCATAGGCGCTGACGGTTCAAAAGGACCTTGGAGGTTGGGTCGTCAGAGCTCCACACTGACGTGAGTCCTGTCGCGCAAACGCTTCAACAATCAGGAATGGATTGATCCACGCCATTATCGGGCCCGCATCGATACCGTGATTCTGTTCTTCGCTTCTTTGCTTCGACTATGTCGTCCCTTTCGTTACCGCATCTTCGTCTTTTCTGCCGTGGCCGTACTCGGTCGCTTCTTTGTTCAACCAAAGCCGTTCCCTCAAGCTGCCGATTCTCGATCCGCACCTTTCCTATTACAGGCGCAGCTGTCTTTAATTCACAGGTAATCGAGGATGGTATTCCGCCGTCTTTATGTGTGTCCCGTAAAACTTCTGTACGGTGTGCAGTAGACATCGAGTACCTCAGCGCACGGACAACGAGGAAGGGAATCGCAGGAACCCTCTTTCATCTGCCTACTACGACCCGACGTGCCGTCTCCCTGGCTCACGTGGCAATGCAAGGAGGAGGAGCTCTCATCAAGCTTTTACTACGGTCTGCAACTGCCACGTCCTCCGTTTTTGAGCCCGTCGCTCTCTTCAGTTTTCGGCAGGTGTTGTCTGTTTTTTCAATCACCACCTATTTCCTCGCCCCACCTCGAATGACCCACATGAATATGAACGGAGTTTGCGATTAGAAGGTAGCTCACTAGAATGAGGTAGCGTGGTCTGTGGAGCCGGGATGAAGAAAAACCATGAGAAATTCGAGAAATGGGATTTTCTGTCAGCTAGTTTCAGCGATGCTGTCCTGGCCGGGGTATCCTCTTCCTGGGACTTGCATGCCGAGCCACTCTTAGAGTCAGTCTGTCTTCCTACTACCTAAATTTCCCTCCTTCGACGTTTGACCTTGTCGTAAAATCATCCTTCAAGCCTGCCAATGCTAAAAGCGTAACGAAATTGGTGACACTTGCTTTCCAATGTCCTTTATCAACCTTCATTATTTTTCACCTTTGCTCATCCACCGTCTACGTTCCCATCCCTCCATTACATTATAAAACCAGATTGGTTCCCCGGCAACCGCCGGTACCATCCTTTCCCTCTATAAGCGTTACACCTTCCACTGTGCTGCTTTCCACTTGTGGCCCCATCACCTCGTGGACGTAAAAAAGTGTTTTATGCAATAGAGGGCATTTTACAATCCTTAATGACACTGAAATGACACTGACCTCGGCTCTTTTGCCGAATTATCCTCCCCCACTCCCCATCTTCCTCTGCCCCTCCTCCACTGCCCTAAGCTGCTACTGCAGCACCAACTGGAATGAACGATAGTGCGCTCAGTAGGTGCTTATATAGTCTTTGGGGTGATATCACAATCATGTCGTAGCAAAACATTGATAGGGCAAATCCTGCAAGCTACCCAGATTTGTTAGTGGCTTGTTTATCCCGAAGCTTCCTTATCACTTCATTTTCATTTTGCGGACGGACAGAACGACACACGCACACACACACACCGACAAACCGACACACCAAAGTTGTGGTTTATATGATGAAGTGATACCCTCACCTACATCTCACCATATGCAAGAGATACGGCTTAACTGCTTCACCAAAGCGCGGTAGGAAGTGTGTGACAAACAGACTCACTTTACTTGATGCCCATACACACGCGCAGATACATGCTTAGCGGATTATGTGCATATGGAAGATGCTTCAGTCTAACAACTATAGTGCAAAAAAAGTACTCCATCAAAAGCACGTCTATATGATGGTTATAGCCATGAAGACCCACCTTTTCTTCCGTAAGTGTCTGTTATAAATGGTGTTACAATTGCACCGAACACCATCATGATGAACCAGCAATTAATAACAATACCCTGAAGAAGAATTTATGATTTTGCTGTGGGGAGTCTGGTTCTCAAACATTAATTGTCATCATTAGTGTTGCCAAACGGCAAACAGCTCGCACAATTAACAAATTGATCTGGATTTCACAAGATGATAGTTAGTCGATTTTGGAATAGTTATTGCGCTAGATGAAGTACATCCACGCGGATTTGCAAAAACTGTTCTAGCTTCGCGCGCAATTTGAAGTCAAAACGACACGGAACTGCTATCTGAATATCATTGTGCGCCTCCTAGCCTACTTTTTTTTCACCATCGTACTCGAACACAGTAAGAAGGTTTTCGGCCAGGAAGTTTCATTCTAACATCATGCTTTGTCAACTGACACTCTCCCATCTCTGCTCGAGGTGACCAATTATAACTTCTATGGGCGACATATTGATCTGTTCAGTAAGTGACACCTTTTGAGTTCTATTTTGTTTCATCGCGCTTGAGCATAGACTCTTCCACCTTCTTCCTTATCTTGCCCTTGGAATTCAATTCGTTGCATCTTTGGATTTTTTTTTTGAATTGAACAGAGTAACAAAACATTCGCTCAAGCAACTTCAGGTACATTCGTATCGGTGGGTCGCGCAGACACTTCAGATTATTGACTTATGTACAAAGCGCAATATTGTCGTCGAATTTCCATAGTAGAGAATTCGGTCTTGAAATCGAAGAAGATTGTGGGTTACTCCTGCTGTTGACAACGATTTCTCAAAGGCTATGTTAAGAAAAGGTTCTCAAAGCATTGTAAGGAAGCTATTGACAGAACATGGATAGGCTCGTGAACAAATTCGGAGCGTCTGAAGACAACTGGAGTTAAGTGGAAGCTGGACAAATGATCAGCGTGCGAGCCGATTAGACAGAAAGAAAATCACCGGCCTTATGTATCGTCGTCGCTTCTATTACCAAGGAAAACGACCAGCTTTGAGGTCGCTTCGCTATCCTAGACAGAAAACGCACTCTCGATAACAAGAGAAAGCAGGCTTCTTATTGTACAGAATATTGTGAATTTTAAAACATTTTTCAAAGCCGGAATCCACAAGATTGAGATTTTGCTGTTGCTTGTGTGGACTTCCACTAGAGTGTTGCACCACAGCTTTTTGAGTATCCCACATTGAATCGATTCAAAAAATTATGTAAGCTTCAAGGTGAAGCAGTTACTGTAGGCCACATTGAGTTCGACGACGATGACAGATGACGTCATAATCTGAAGACCGTGAGGTTAGTGAAATTGGGCCTCATCCACTTATAGAGGGACATTCAGGAAATATTTCGCTGAAGAACTTCCACCATCGAAGGCAATCTTTGTGAAGAAAAACGGGCCGAAGTGCGACACGTTCAGAATGTCTTTTTTATTTCTCCCTCCCCTGTATAGTAGAATATTGAAGCTGCAGAAAATAGGCGTAGAACGCTAACCCATCAGGGGTTTTCTGCCGAAATTTTCACACAAACATTCATCAGGCAACCTAACCGAATCCACTGGATAATTTGCTTTGATTAGGCAATCTGGCGCGGGTCTGTCATAGCGCATCTCTAGTGAGACATTGGTTATATTTTTCAGTGATGACAATAGCTAAAACACTATGAAATTGCTAACAACAGCTTCAGTGCTTACCTTTACAATAGCTACTCCATCCGCCGTAATATTATGGCCTCTAATGTGAAAAGAATCACGAATGTACCTTAAAAATGAACAGTTTTCTTTCCTTCTACCAACTTCTGAAAAATTTTATGAAAAAAAGATATATAATTCTAGACTTGAAAAAAAGAACAGCAAGCTGTGAGAAATCAAACCCTTCTCATCGATTAGAAGTTCCTTCTACATACCATGAAGTCAATGAAACCAAAATGCACTAACCGTTCAACAGACGCAACTGCTGTGTTGATGGTGGCATTTGTGTAACCGGACGGGAAATTTGTTATTAGTGAGAGAATAGCACAGATTAATATGAGGCTTGCAGTTGATCGCCTCGCCATCTATAAAAAATAAGTAGTAATTAATTGTTATTGATTCGGTTAGACGAATCCTGCCGTTATCATGACCATTCTTTGATGTTAAGTCAGGAAACCTGAATTTAGATCAGCTTTCCTTTCATTCCGCTTCGAAACCACAACGTCGTGTTCAGAATGAAAATAAGCCAGAGTGGCTCACAGCGGCAGTTTTATGAAGAACATTTAGAAATTTCAGTTTCTGCAGAAGGGGGTATGAAATCCTGAGTGCGTGAACCATATCGCTTCGCCCCTTCACCCACCCCGTAGGCAACCCCGTGCTTAATTCTAGACTGCTATGAGCAGCACGAACTGCTGCACTACGTCCCCCCTTTCTTTCAAACAGACCTTTTTTGGTCAGAGCTTAGTCGTCCTTGAACAATTAAAGGCAATATTCAGGATCAGATGATGAGGTAATTCCACTCAAATATGAAAGTAGGGGCGGGAGGTGGACCGCGAGAGGAGAAAAAAGGAAGAAAATCTTGAAATACACACGGAATGCGAGCCTTTTGCTCTACGCTGCGGAGAAGTTCAGAAGACCAGCTGAGTGATGAGAGATCATGGTAGCGCGGAGAGTTGTAGAGAAGTGCTTGTAGAGATAGCATAGAAGATCAACACTGCAACGCAGACAAGATATCGAGCGGTGGGTGGAGCCCTGCACTAGCTTCTCTTGTCCTTCTAACCACTTTAAGGGCTCGTAGGGTAGGTCTGAGCGCGAATTTTGCCTTTAATCACCCATCGCCTTCTTTTTGATCAGATCACAACAGTGACAAAACTTTCACATGCATGACGTGTTCAGTCCTTTTTTTGCGAAGCAGACAGTGTGGTTCTTTAAGTTCACCTCTAACTTTGAACTTGAACTTTCGTCGCCACCTACACAAAAAGAAGTCAGCTGTTTGGCGAAGACGCCTCAGTACAGGTATTCTCACGTACACAACAACTATGCGGCAGTTCTCATTTATTTATTGCCATACAATGAAAGTCTGCGAACACTTCAGTTAATTTCGACACGTGATACGGTTGTTTGGGTCAGTGAGGTCCAACAAAGGGCGAGAGGTTAAATCAACAAGGAAAACAGGCCAATTCTTCTACCACCATGTGGGTGGTTTCGCTTCGGGAATCTCATTTTACGCATTGATCTAACGGAATTCCATCACTTTCACGTAGCCCCCGAATTTTCCTTCAATAATTCTGAAAATTCGTCCGAAACGGGAGTGAGCTCTTCACGAATGCGTACACTCTGCTTCGACCGCCTCAATCTCTTCTCTTTTGTCCATTTTGTGCTCAGAACGTACTTCGCTCTCGCTCGCCTTCCATCTGGCTTCCCTTGTACTTCCTTTATTCTCCTCTTTCCTTTCCTATTATACAGGGCGGTGCGGTACAGGGATGGCCAAAAACGTACACTTTGCTCATGACGCACATCAGCAAGCTTAAAGCAACACCCCCTTATCAGGTTGGTGGGGTAGAAGAGGTCGATAATGAAAGTGTGGATGACGGCTTGATTGCAAATGACAAAAGAAACAAAGAAAACATGGGACTCTTCAAAATACGGGAAGGGGTGCCGGACGAGTTGTCTAAACTAGCTGGCATTTCTTGCTGGCTAGCGCAGCAAGAAATGCAACTGCTTT